>CBVK0100742905.1:0-19930 GCA_900067695.1 Picea abies | reverse complement strand
GATCATAGCAATGTCAATCATATTTCATCATTAATTTTATCAAATGCATGTATAAAACCCCTAACATATCATTCAATAGCTCAAAGACATTACAATGACCTACTATACAAAGCTGAAGAAAAGAAAAAATGTCCTATTGGGCTAGCATCCATAAGAAGATGAGAGTTTCCAAAGGATATCATCCAAGCCATGTAATATGAGGTGGTGTGGTCTAAGGATGTCCAGACATAGCGAAAGACAGGGGTGAATATTATCCGTGGGTGCCTTTGTAGGAGGCGAGTTGTACCTGTCATGGATGCAATTCTTTCCAAGCCCTTTATTGCCTTTATTCTTTGCTTTCTTTATTGTTTTTTCTTTCTTTTTGTTTCAAGGTCTAACTAGAGGACACTGCCTTGGCGTGGTGACTAGAGTTGACAGTGTTACCCATGAGTACTTTCACAGAGATGATAAGGCTGGCTCGTGATGAGACCCCCTTTCCCTTGGCCATGCAACCAAAGGTCACTGCCTTGGCGTGGTAACCAGATAATGGAAATGTCATACTGCTAGGTACCTATGAACATAATGGGCTGGCTTGTGATGAGACCCCCCATCCTCTTGGTTAGGTCTTGTTTTATTATCTTTCTTCGGGTCCCTCTTGTTTCTTATCGAGAGGCCTTTTATTTCCTTCTCGGGGATCCCTGGGCGAGGCATCTCTAGGTTTTATTTTTTATGGCTTTTATCTCTTACCAACTGCTTTTACCCCCTGGGCCTTTAGCCTCTTCTTCCCACAGGATAAGGTGTAACCCCACAAATAAGTCTTCCTAATGTCCGGACTAGGGAAATGGGATAGATGAATGGGAGATAAGATGTAAAAAATGATAATATGATGGGAGCGGACGATGGCTCTTCAAAATCCCCCCTGGTGGCTAACCAAAACCTATGGGTACAAGCTTGCTAGGGTACTCCGTCAATCCCCCCAACCATGGTCAAGTGGATTAGTGTAAGATCCAAGCAGTCGTCAGAAATGAAAGGAGTCTGATACATATATCTGAAAGTTATAATGATTAAACATGACACATACCATGATACCTGGACCAATTACCTGATGGAGCAAGAGTCTTCTCCGATACAAGTCCAAGCCAAAGGTGATGGATGCTGCTGCTGCTGACAAGACAAGTCTGATGATGAAGAAGAAAGATGGGCCCTCCAGGGCCATGCTCAGGTCAATCCTGCTCTTGGTACTCCATGTCTAGGACCTGTGGGCCTCGAGACATGATCTCCTAGTTATCCCTAGAAATCAGGGATAACAGGACCAACATAAATGCATTTAACATTGAGGACTATATCTATTCTTTGCCCATACCATTTCTTTTTATTTTAACAATAACGATTAATTTGTATTAAAAAAAGAGTGTTGTAGCAAAGGCTGAATCAACATAGCGATACATAGAGTTTAAAAAGAAAGACCAACTGTTTAACAATAGAGAGTTCATGATCTGAACAAACAAAATTTGATACTGTAGCATATGATAATTTATCTCTTCGCCAGGTATAGATTCTTACATACAAGTGTAACAAAAATATGACTTTACATAACATAAAAGCTTGATTATTGTAGTTTGAGGGTGGTGTCCACTATTCAAGCTTGATCAGTTTCCATTGGCTGCTTAGTGCCAACTTGAATCTCTTGATCCACTTCCTGAGCCATGAAACCATGAGAAGTAGCAAGGGATTGCATATTTGCTTGATTCTGCATCCAATTTTGATGAATTTCCTAATTTTCCTGGCAGAGGGATCGAATTTCTTTAGCCTGCTTGTTTATCGCCTTGAGAATTATGCATGTCTCCTTATCATGTATCTGATTCTGCTCCTTGAGTTTGGCCTCGAGATGGGAAATCCAACACTTTTGGAGTTCCAGATCGCACTTTTGAGCCCCCACACCAACCTTTACTTCCCTAACTTCATAGGCTGAGCAATGACATTGCTCAGAGCCACGACGCCACACCACACTCCCTAACATTTTGCTGGTAATTGAGGCTCCAATGCTTTTGAACTGGCGAGGGAGAGGCGAAACATAACTACACAGTATGAAATTGCTTGTCCTAGTGTCCAAGCATTTGCTAAATGCGATGATGAAGCGAAGAGATTCATGAATCTTCTTGGGCTTCCACATGATGGCGTTGTGTGGGAGCTGAAGTGGTAATGTCGTCCGTATATCCCACATCTCATGACCATAAACTTCCAGGGTGGGATATAAGTAAAGACAGGTGAGGAGATCGGCATGTGCGAGGCGGTACATGTTGGTGATATGGGCGGTGGTGCTATGTCACGAGGTCAAGTAGTGACTTTCGCTATGAAATCATTGGGAGGACCATCAAAAAACTGCCTTTGTTACTAATCCTCGAATTCAATTTTTTATTTTTTTAAAATTAAACTAGCCAATTTAAGGAAGAAGATTAGTTGATAGAACATGATTAATTTTGATTTGCCCCTGCTCGAGGGATTGGGCCGCCTTTGCCAAAGTATTTTCCCTGGTGTTTAGATGCCGGAGGACATGAAAACATTGGACATATTGGAATTTCTCCCCCTCTCGAATGATTCTTTGATAATTCCTTTTGCATATTTTGAAGCCCATTCATGATCAATATTGAGTCCCCTACGACAATGAACTCCTTACTTTGTTCCTCTCTTATAAGCTTTAGTCCCATATAAACTGTCATGACCTTCTGCTTGGTTATTGGAAGAATGTCCTAAGCCTCATGCAAAGGAAATAACCTATAATCCTTCAGAATTGTAAATCACTCTCGCGCATGTGCTACCCCTCTTATCCATACCATATCTTACCATTAAATAACTCTATAAAAGAGTAAACTAATAATAAACATTAAATCCTAAAAATATTTTTTTATAAAAACAATTAAAAAAAATAAAATTTAATAAACATGAACTAAAATAAGGAAGTTATGAATAAGCTAATAATTTTTAATTTTTAACTATTTTTAAATATTTTAAACATGATTTTTATATATTTTAATCTCTATCGTAATGTGGAGTTATCCCAATAAGAATAAGGCTGCATGGCAGTGTATACCTGCCGCTATGCAGGTATAATAAAATAAAACAATAGTTGTATTGAATCCACCGCATGTGTCGAGATGAATAACAAATTCATTTGTTGAATATGGTAGGTAAGCGTCATCTCATTAAAGGAAGTTGAATATCCTTCCGCAGCTGTTGAAAATCCTTACGTAGCTGCTGCAATAAGAGATGCATTTCAACAACTAATCACAATTTAAAAAAATGTTTTAAAATAATTAAAAAAATCAAATTGTAATGTTATACTTTTAAAAATGCTCAAAACTATTTTGATCAAACCCCAACTAACATATCCAATAATATATACCACCACAAGCGGCAGGTATAATAACCAATATCCCTTCACATTATTTTGAATGATCTTAAAAAAACCCAATTTCATAAAACATTTAGAGTATACATTGTAAAATGCTCAAACTTATATTTAAGGTTAATACTCAAAATTTGTAATATAAAAATAAAACTTATATTTAAGTTTAACCCTTAAAAAAATTGTGAAAAAAAAATACAAATGCCATCAACTTTGAATTGTACAAAATATTATATTATTTTATTTTAACTTTCACACTCAAATAATTGTGAAAGAAAAAATACAATTGTCATTCATTTGAATCCTACCTACAAAATATTATTTTATTTTATTTAAATGTGTCTAGGAAAAAGGTACCTATTAAATGAGAACAAAAAAAATAAAATGCATATCCATGCCAAAAAAGAAAGGGTTATTTATTTAACAAGATGAGCCCCCAACTTTTGACAATATATATAAAAAAACAAAAAATATTTATTACAATTACATTGGGGAAGTGAAGACAACAATAAGACTTCAAAGTTTTTGATTAATAAGATATCACATAAATGAGATTTAAAATTTAAAATAAATAATTATTTTTTAAAACTTTGGATAAAGGGGTGTATATTTTATGGTCAACCAAGAATTAATAGAAAGTCAAACATAACTCAAAGCTATATACCATGCCTATCGGCAGATATAATAAGAATTGGAATTTGTAAAATTTCATTTCACAATAGCCTATATCAATTTCCATCCAATAACCTAGCAGAAAGGGACCTCTGCTCCAAGATTAACAGAACTACGGCATAATAGAGAATTAAATGAAGAATCATTATCTTAACTAGTTTGACTAAATAATAGACTGGGAATTTCCTTGGAAAATCGACTGGCGAAGTTTCCTGCAGGTATCGACCACGGGCATCTTAAGCTTGCGTGAAGGTGAAGCACAGACAGTGGAACCCCAATTGACTTAGATCAGAGGCCCATCGGCCCTCAATTTTTGCGGTATTTTCATCTCCCGATCTTCTGAAAATGCCGGTTCAAAAGCTCATTGTCGAACACAATGGAGACGAGCACAGCGTCGAATATGACACAAATGATGGAATAGAGGTCCTTAAATGTCATTTTTTAATCTTAATTGCTCAAATATTCAGCCACAAGCAGATACATCTATCTATTTGCAAAGAAGTAATCGAATTCATGAAATTTAGTTATTCTTTTATTGTTTTATGCAATTATAGTCATTGTAGTTTCTGCTTCGCTAAATTATTTCAGGTGCTGAGATACCAGCTTTATTCACTCACACTTGTTCCGCCCGAAAACCAAACGGTGAGAGTCAAGACCTTCAGTTTATTATGTTTTTCCCTTAACATAGACGGTTGGATTTTGTATTTAAAAAACACTGCGGCCTCACCGGACAGCTTGATGATACAAATGATAGGAACGTAGATCACGACTTGCAGTTCTTTCCTTATCCATAGAAAAGCTGGGGAAGACGGCCTTTCCTACGTAGACTGATTTTGTCATATTCCTAATTACAAGGATAAATTCTTACAAATTGATTACATAATAGTATGCAAAAATAAAATATGATTATCACTTGAGGACTACTATCCCCGCCTTAAACAGGGAAGCTTCCAAAGTTAGCTATTGTCCTGAAAATATATTTGGATCTGTCTCAGATTCTCTTTGGTCCTAGTTAGATTTCTTTTCCCTTCTAAGAGGAAGGAGGGGATTTGGAGTTTTTTTCAGGATTCCAATGAAAGTAAGAGATTGAGATGTCTTAGGTTGCGATACTGGAACAACGAAAGGGACTACATTCTTTCCTGGCTCCACATCTTTCTCCTCTTCCTCCTTTCTTTTCTCTTCTTCCTCCTCTGATTCCTTTACTTTCTCATCTTCCTCCTTGCCTTATTTTGCTTCCTTCTCTTTTGACGGGGCATTGGGCATTGACCTTTGGATCCATTTGGGATGGATCCACATCACCTTCAGGATGAATTGATTCAAAGTTGGGATCTTTAAGGAAGGTTCCTGTTTCGTCAGTTTGAACTGCTATTTTTTAGCCTCTCTCCCATCTACAAACTGTGCGATAACAAGCATAGTAGTAAGTACAAAGCTGCAGTCAGTCCAGATTATATTAGATTTATCTGATTTCTCAATGGAAATTTTCTCTGATACTTCCTTTGGGACGATTCAAGCAAATACTTAAAAGGTTTTATGCAAATTCATCAATATCATGCCAACAGTTTTCTTGCAGCAAAACTCCTGTTAAGATTTAGTGCAGCTTTGCACTGAATTGTATTTTGTAGTAGTTTGGATAAATTGTTTTCATGCAAATCAAATTATGGAAGGGCCTTATTAATATTATTACTTGAAGTGCCTCCTTACTAGTGATAAGGAAGACAAAGCAGAGTTCAGTTAAGTCTATTTATTTTAGTTCTAACACAAATGCTTAAAGGAAAACAGTATGGAGCTGCAAATGGATCTGGTAAATGTTTTCTAAACTTGCCTTGAGTTATTGATCAGTAGGAGGTGGTCCTTTGTCTGACATAACCAGCTATAGGAACTCACCCTAAGTGCTTTGATATATTGTAATTTTTTAATAAGATGCCTCCTTAATTATTTTTATAGATACATACCATGGAGTTGTGAAAGTTCTAAATGGTCCATGTCGTTTTTGTATTTTTCTTAAAGATTGTTGGAGATAGAAGCGTTCCAGTCAACAATGATGCAGACCTTCTACGCATTTCTGTTGGAGGTGCAAACAAACTTAGGTTAGTGGAGAAAACAGAATCCATGGATCCTTCCACCAAGGCTTCACTGGAAGAAATCAAAGCACTAGAGAAAGCTGATGAGGAATTGGCGCGATTATTACAGGTAGCCATGTCAACTATAACAGTAATTTCATTTCTTCAAGGTTGATACTTTCTGAGAACAGGTGTTGTCCACTTGCTTGTCCCTCTTCATTGGAACTAGGTGGATCAGTAAAGATTTCATGTAGTAGAGACTGTAACATGTTACAGACCTCTTAGTTACCGGGCTTGGTATTTTTCTGTTTGCCTCAAAGCATTGTGCTACTTCTTAGAAGTATTTTCTTTCTTAACAGGCTGAAGAAGATGCTCTTGCCTTCCAGCAACAATATGCCGGTCAAGGCAAGGAGGAGTTTGAAAGAAGGCTTCGACCATATGTGGACCAAGTTTTGTTGGTTTGTATTACATTACCTTCTATTGGCTGAACAGTTACATATGTTATTGCTTTTCCTTTTTCTTGTTAGTTGGCTCTATGCTAAGACAACCATGTTAAACTGAAATAGTGTCTAAGACTCTAAAGTTCAAAATTAATTTCTTTTGTAGTATGAAGATCCTGTCCGGCAGGAGGCAGCACGAAAGTCAGTTCCTGTGGATGAACTTGAAGAAAAAGCTGCCATTGCCTTAGCCAAGGTAAAAGGACTATCCAGTTTACTCGAGAGTTGTTCTTCTTTTTTAAGTTACCAGGTTCAACAAAGGAATTATGTTACAGTATTTCTAGACTGCTATCCCTTTTTTTGGTAAATAAAACGTATTATAGTACAGAAGGAAATACATGGCTTAGTAATACATCAGATGTTATAGTGGGTCTCGAATATAACTTTTGTATCCCACTTTTGATGGCCATTGAAGACATGGCTATTCTAGAGAGTCCATGCTTCAGAGTTTCCAAAAATAAAAGGATAATAATATGTCAAAACCTGAGTTTTTCAAAATAGCCACTCTAAAACAGATTTTATAAAAGGTGCTATTACTGCTAAACACATTTACTAAACTACTTATATTTCCTATTTTATCTGCCCTGCTAGTACCACAAAAACTCAAAATCTTCCTTCTGTTCTCAAAACAATACTCTCCTATTCCAGGTCTTGCTAGGAAAACCATAGTGGAGGATAGTCAAAGATATCTTACCAGAGTCCAAAATATGGAGATCACTTCCATACAGGAAAACTTATTTGGTTATAACTTGAACTCCCGAGGCATGTCCTTCTATCTGGGACGGGTCTAACACTCTTCAACCAAAGCCCAGCAGTCTGTTGACTCCAATCTTCGCCAGGATATGCTCAGGATGATGCAAGTTTCTGCTGCAATTTCCTCTATGGAGTGGAGCTTTATCATAATCTTTGTTTGCTCAGTCTTCAGCTTTGTCTTCTATGTCATCTCTTGAGGTTGGGTTTCTCTGCTCCCATGGCCTTGAGGCTGACTGATATGAACCCTCACCTAATTCATGATAGAAAATATGAGTTCCCATTGCTGTTGACTTCATCAATTTCTTGTTGAATAACTTTTCACAGAATAGAGATCATCTCACCTGTTGACCACCTATTTTGACTAAGGGTCAACTCCATGTTCCATGAAGCTATGTACCTGATGGTGCAACAAAGTTGAAGACTTTCTGGTTCTACAAGGCAGTTTTTGCCCCTGGCATGTCTTTTTATAATTGGAATTTCCGCTCCCCTGCATGGGATAAGAATGTAATTGGTCTGCATGGATCATATTTTAGGTTAGTTGCCTAGGACTTTATCATTAGGGAAGTCCTTTCATCGAGTGTTTTTTATCCTCAGGTAATTTTTAATTACCCTTGAGTTTTTCACTCATAATAAATTAATAATCCTCTAAAGTGGTGAAAGACGTTCTAATGATCGAGCCCAATGGGTGACTAGGGTCTAGGAATATTGTAAATGACCATGTTAGACATGTCCTAGAGTCTTGTGGAATTCCGTCGAGTCTAAGTAGTTTTTTTTTTTTTTTTTTTAAATTACTCAGTTAATGGTAATTTTAATTAATTTTGATGTAAAAATGTAAAAACTAGGTCCTAGGGGATTTTGATAGGGGTGTGAGTACTCAAAACAAATGGAATGAGACCCCCTATACCCTTGAACCAAGTTTCAGCTCAATTGGACAAGTTTTGCTAGGTCATTGTCCATGAGGAGTCCAAGTCAGTCTTGAGTCAACAATTAAATTGTTTAATTTGGCTAAGTCAAAAATGCCAAAAATTGTAAAATTAGCAAAAAGGTTTGAGAAAGAGTGGGAGATGATGCCTAACCATTATCCTAAGTTAGAAAAACGTTTTTCTAACTTAAATCAACCCCCACCCCTAACCACAACTTCAACTCACTCATCCCCCTAGGGAAGTTGCACCCCCCTTGGTGAGGAACATGTCCAAAGTCAAAAAGTAAATAAAGATGCCCCTCCTAAGCCCTAGTGTGCCCTCCTTAGTGCCTAACTTCATAGTTGGGTGAGCTAAAAGGTGTTCCCCCCCTCTCACACCCTCAAACCCTAGCCTACCAAAACCCTAAAAGTGCGCCCTCTCTTGAGATGCTCACTTTGTCTTGAGGATTGCCACTTGGAGCTTATCCAAGAGGGGTCTCTCTTGACTCCTATTGCCGTCCTTATACACACCTACAAACGTGGAGAAGTCTCCAACCCACTTGGTGTGTCCTTGGAGGCATAATGCTTAAGTCCAAATCCACTGTCACCTCGACTTGGACTTCTTCCGTCTAGGCTCACTCCTAGGGAAGCCAAGGGGGGTAGACCCTACTTACTATGCAAGTTGATTAATGTGATCTAGGAGTTAATTTTAGTTTATTAAGTTAGGGGGAGACTAACCTATATGACAAGCAACAATGCAAATGCAAAGCTTCAATGACAAGCAGACCTTTCACCTACAAGTTGACTAAGACTAGTACCTAAAGATTGGGTAAAGGGTGCCAATTAAGTTTATACAACAAAAATACAAAGAATAGTTAAATGATCTAATTACAATGAAATAAGAATATAACTTTACACTTGAGATAATAACAAGATGAAATATACAAATGAAATGTAACAAGGATAAATTCACAATGAAACTAGCAAATTAGATAACTGCACAATATATACAAAAGAATTCAAAGAACCATTAGATCCAATATACAATGAACATGAGATCCACAAATGAAAGAAGTAACTTGCAATAAGTTGGAAATAAACTGCCAATAAGAGCTAGTGCGCAACTTAGGAAAATAGGAGACTTGGAAGTAAATTACCCAAACAAAGATGATGGACAACCTTTAGAGATATATCACCTGAAAGTAGATGTGCCCAACTGATTTGTAACTTAACTTGCAAGATAGATAAATGCTTGTAAATGAAAGTGCAAGAAAGTAAAAATGCACAACTTAGATTAAGATGAATAAACTTGAAAAGTGAAAGTTGTGTAAGTAAATTTTAGAAGAGTTTTAAGCCTCAGTTAAACTAGGTGAGGATGCAAGCCTATGTGTCTACTCCTAAACTCTTACCGCTTTGACCATAATGATTGCTGGGTGCTCAAGAAGAAGGGAAAGCAAGGCCCTTCCCTAGCTCCACAGGTCAACTCAGAATGCTTGGGCGCTCAAGCAGGGGGGACACCTAGTGCCGTGAAGTCGTCCATGACTTAGCACCCCCTGTAGCCTCCACAAGTCACCCTTTTTGATGGTGAAAGGTGTACCAGTTATGGGTGCATAGTTAAACTAGATAAATTACTTCCAATCCCAAAGCTACAAGCTATGATTAATTCCAACTTGAGAAGATAGATTGCAACCTAAGATTAATTTCCAACTTGAAACAAGAGATTAATTAAGATAAAAGATTACTTTCCAACTTAATGAGATATTAACAAATGATTACTAAAATAGATATTAACAAATCAAACAAGAAAACAAGCCTCACGATATTGCATGGGTTGGCTAAGCCAAACCACTTTGCAAGGTGTAGGCAAAATAAATCAATGAAATTAAAAGACTTGGAGAATAAACTAATACTAAGCAACCTCAACAAAGGCACAAGGAGGAGGACAAGCCTACCGATTTTGTGCCAAAGTGGGTGAATAATTAGATGAATAACTTAAAAGAAAAACAAATAAACCTAGCCTCTCAACCTTGCCTTAAGGACAAGTGGGGCAAAACATTAGATGCATAACACAAAAAAATTATTACCTATCCTTACAATATTGCATGGATTGGCAAGGCCAAATCACTTTGCAAGATGTAGGCAAATTAATTATTAACAAAACAAAAATTGATTTTTAATGAAGAAGGCAAGCCCAAGAGACTCTCTTGGGCTGCTTACAATGCTTGAAAGAGATGAGAGAAGAAGAGGGTTTTGAAACCCCAACTTGGAAGGCTCTTTTGGAGTGTTTTGAGGCCCCAAATGGGCAGCACCTCCCCTTGTTCTGGGGAGAATCTGCAAAAATCAGCAAGCTAATGCTTGCTGGAAATGCTGCAAAAGTGTTTGAAAATATTCAGAAATTTCTGTTTGTGTAAAACATAAATTTATATATAAAAATCTGAACAGTAAATGTATATTTTTATGTTAAAATCAGAACAGAAAATGCCTAAAATCAATAGAGAAAGATGAAGGAATTGAACAAAAATTTTTAGAGGCTAATGTTGGCCCAACAAGTAGTTTTCTAGATCTGAAATCTACTTGTTTAAGTACCTTGGTGACCTGCAAATGGTGTCAAACTTGCTACAAAACCAGTCAAAAGATGAGCAGATCTAATAAACAAGTAAAATATTTTACTAGTTCTATTAAAACCATTTCACTAAAACAAATATTTTACTAGTTCTATTAAAACCATTTCAAAGATTCCCAATTATTTGGTAAAGATCTTGAATATCACATTAAAACTCATGGGCACATGCTAAAGGTTTCATGCTGATATCATTTTAGCGTTGGAATTGACATTAAATGATGGGACTGATGTACATTAAGTGTTGGAACTGATATTATATGCTGGGACTGATATATCTTATACACTGCTACAGGCCTGATTATGTAGTAGGCTGTTACAGGCCTGTTTATGTAGCAGGCTGCTACAAGTCTAATTATGTAGTAGATTTGAACACATGAGCACCCCACAATTGTATCAACATTTAATGACTCTGAATCTGTGGCAATGGATGTGCAATGACCCTGATTTGAAGAATATGTGAACCTTTAAAGCAAAACCCTGTAACAACTTGTTCACACGTGAGTTGTCACTTCAAAAGTAAATACAAAACACGCTACTTCCCCTAATGTTAATCAGAAATCCAAAGAAATATTAAGAAATGCAATTGGAAAATCACCTCAAGCCTAAATCCTACATATGGGCATTAAAATGGATAAGACAGGGTTATATGTAAATGATAAAGGGTTAAAAAGAAGGAAAAGAAGATGTCAAATGATGGTAATTTCCTGGCTCATCACAATCCACCCATAACTTATCAAACTTGGGTAATTTGCTTCTTGCACACACTCCTTGTACAAAAGGAAACCCATTTAGGGTTGTGGTTACAAGCTCCTTGTCACTAATGACATCTCCAATAGCTGCAAGTTGATCTCTGATCTGAGAAACTCTCATAAGGTAAGATGTGATAGATTCTGAGTTGTCCATCTTCATATTACGAAGCTGATTTCTTAAGGTAAGATTCCGGCTGATGTCTTTACTTTCATATAACCTGCTGAGTGCTTCATACATTTGCCTTGCTGTCTGTAGTTAAGATATATGAGGGATCAAGTGATCCTTCACTGAATCTGACACGATTCTCTTTGCTTTCTTTTCATTCTTCTTATGCTTGGTCTTTTGCTCTTCTTCATCTGGTTCTAGTACACCCACTGAAACATGTTCTAGGAGATCATTCTCGTCTAGAATCCTCTGCAACCTATGCTTCCAAGATCTAAAGTTTCTAGATCCTTCCAGCCTGTCTTCTACCCTCATGCTGGTAGCCATTCTTTCTTGCAGTAGAAACCCTAGCCCTTCGGGCTATAGAAATAATAAAAAAATCAAATTTCTTAGATTTGAAAACTGAACTCACCAAAAGATGCGCTGGACTGAGGCGAGTATGCTGGTACAGTCAGATTTCTGAAAATCCAAATTTTACCCCTTCAAACTTGATCTGCGGATTTCAGGATTGGTGCTTCTGGTTTTCTGGTACTTCTGGTACTCTGGTACTTCTGGTTTTCTGGTACTTCTGGTACTTTGTGAAAACTAGGGTTTCACTTTCCGGGAGATCTAGCCATTGAAAATGTGTGCTGAAGATGCCAAAATCTTCCTTGAGGTAGGGTGCACCTTTCTAGATGGATTTGGGGCTGAATTTTTTTTTCAATAAAAGCCCTAATTTTCTTGTACGACAACAGTGACGTTTTTCTTTTTCCTGTGAAAGATGCTCTCTTCAGCTTGGCTCTGATACCATGTTAAAGTTTCTGCTATTATTAGGTTACTTTCAATTTACTAGATAACAATAGCACAGATAGGATCACTGAGAGAAACACAATCACAAGAGTACACAAGCATTTATCCTGGGAAACCCTCAAGGGGAAGAAAACCCAGCAAAACTTCCTTAATATAGATAGCCAATACAATGCCAAGATAATGAACCAAACAACAGAGAATATCCAACATTGAGCAACACGCCTCTCTCTCTTCCTTCTTCGGGCAACCGGCAAATGCAGCTTCCTTCAAAACTTGTGCACTAGATGAGTGAGCTAAGTGTGTGTCTAAATGAGGCGCTGGCCTCTCTTATTTATACAATTCTGGCACGTGTGGAAGTGTCTCTTCATTGGCAGGGCCGACTTCTTCTTCTGGGTGGTTATAACCACCTTTAATATATTCTGGGGCCGACTTCTTATTTAGCCTATTACAATTAGGGTTTGACCAATCCGCAAAAGGGATTTGGTCATTTACAATATCCGACATGGTCAATCCACAAAAGGGGATTAATCTAATCAATAATAAATATATTTTATCTTTATCCACAAAAGGGGATAAGAATATTCTTTGCAGTTATACAATATTTTAACAAAAAGGGCCTAACGTCATCCTAAAAGGGCATTACATCACCTTTACAACTTGTTTTAGGGTTTAATTATGACATTTAATGTAAAAACTGGATATTATGTGTAACAGGCCATGTCAACCTTTTTTGACCTAATTCTGGTCATTAGTATTGTATAAATAAGGGTTTAAACCCTTGTATTATTCATCATCTTTCACTCACACCTGTGAGGACTGAAATTTGCACCCTCCTTAGGGTTTCTTGGCTGAAATTTTAGGTGCACTTGTTGAGAAAGGCTAAATTTGGATTATTTTGGCAAGTTTCTTGGTGGATGTGTTCAACTAGGGTTCTTCTTGATGAATTCTTGATGTATGTAATTGATATTTCTGCAATTCTTCTTAATTGAATGGTTATAGTCTTATTTATCTTGCATTTACATTCAAGATTATGAAATTTCTCTATTAAACCCTAGGGAGACTAGCACATGTTATTGTCCTAGCTTCAAAAGCTTTCACCTACTAGATCATGTCAAAAGACCATTTTTCTTGAAGCATTTGTTAGGGCCTTGCCATTGCAATACCCTAGTCTTACTTGCTTCATCTTAGCCGATTTTGCTTCATCATTGAGTTAAAGAGGGAGGAAATCTACTAAGGCCTAGGATTACCTACACCTTAGTAACTAGTTTCCCCTAGGGTTTGATAATTGGAGTCTTGGGTTACCAACACTCCAATTTATCAATCTCTCTTGTCTTTAACTCTTCTACTATCATTACTTTCCTTCAACATTTGCTGCCACATCATTGACTCCATTTGCCCTAAAGCACCAGTCCAAGTCCTCTTTGAGTAATTGATCAAAACAACCTTTAAAACCTATTCTTTGAGCATCTTACTAACCTTTTCTAACCCTAGAGTAGCCTAACCTAGTAACAATATTGCTGCTGTTACTAAAGTAAGCTACAACCATTAATTGCAGCATTGAAAGCTTCTAAAAGTAATTGAAAAGGCTGATCTATACATTGTCTTGTTTGCTTCTAACAAATGCTAGTGTTACGATTTCAATGGTTAATGATTCTTAGTCATTTTGAAGCTATTTCAAGGCATTTAATGTGAAGTATTGCCTTATAAATCTTGCTGTCATAATTTTCTGTTTACTTCATCATTATCAACAAATTGCTTTATTGAGAAAGTCTATGGTTTTATGAAGTGCTAACCAGCAAGTGTACTTGCAAATATATATAGTTTCTTGTTGCTTTGTTCTGGGCAGGTACACCTTGACATATTATCATTTCATTGGTTATAAAACCGGGACTTTCTGATCGGCGGTGACTTGTGAGAGGGGATCTTTATCTAGCCATTTTGACTTTGCCTTCTCAAACCCCCAGGTCACCGGGGACGTCTCCCTTGGGCCTACCACCCTAAATAGAAAGAGACATCCTATTGAGGTGACAGTGATAGGATAGTCTCTAGTTATGCCAATTTGCTCTCCTTTAATGTTTCCTTCTATCAAAGTACAAATTGTGCAATGACAGTTCCCTTGCCCAACCTTTAGACACTAGTCTTAGTTGACCTTAGGGAAAGGATTTGACTGTCATTGAAATTGAAATTGTGCATTTGCATTGTTGCTTGCCATATAGGTTAGATTTCCCCCTAACTTAACAAAACTAAAATCAACTCCTAGAATTCACTAAAAAACTCACATAGTAAATAGGGTCTACCCCCCTTGGCTTCCCTAGGAGTAAGCCTAGATGGAAGAAGTCCAAATCGAGGTGACAAGTGGGTTTAGACTTAGGCATTGTGCCTCCAACGACACACCAAGTGCATTGAGACTTTTCCACGTTTGTAGGTGTGTATAAGGACGGCAACATCACCCATATCTTCCATGCTGTCAGTTCTCCACAATTCCTGCCACCACATCTCTCACTGCCCACTCTAAATCAACCACTGCCTTGAAGATGCTTTCTAGACTGCTATCATTATGTCTACAGTCTACTAAAGCGTAACATTTACAGAACAACATTCTGACCAAATGCCATGCTGTTCATGAAGAACACGTGAATAACTTATCTGATTAGCTATTACTTTTCATTGATTTTGACGGGCATTTCTGTAAAAACATAAATAACTCAAACTATATGTGCTGAAATTCTGTAAATTTTCTTCTGTTCTCGAGGCAGTTGATTACCTACTTTAAAGATTTTGTTGGTTGTGAGTGTGATTAGATTTATATGAAAAGTTTAAAATAGTCAATGCAATTTAATTAGAGATATAGGTCTGTGTGAACCTGTGGAAATTTTCAAAATCTGCACTTAAAACACTACAGAAATTTCACCTCATTTACTTGAGGTTCCCTGGATCTATTTCATAGAGCTCTCAGCCTTATGCTAAATAACTCAAATTAAATTTGCTTAAATTCTGTAAATTTTCTTCTGTTCTTGAGGTAGTTGATTACCTACTTTAAAGATTTTGCAGGTTGTCAGTATGATTAGCTTTATCTGAAAAGTTTAAAATAGTCAATGCAATTTACTTAGAGATATAGGTCTGTGTAAACCTGTGGAAATTTCTAAAACCTACACTTAAAACACTACAGAAATTTCACCTCATTTACTTGAGGTTCCCTGGATCTATTCATAGAGCTCTCAGCCTTATTGCAATAGCAAATACTTCTATTCTGTCCAACCTTTTCACTAGGGAAGCTCAAGAAGATCGTCACTGAAAATATACTCGAAGGAAAGATAAATATTACAGCCCTTAGGGCACAATCTCAACCATTACACAGATCTGAAAATTACTTCTATAACAGCACTAAATCTGATTTCTAGTTTCATGTAGGCATGCTAAAACACATAACATTTCAGCCTGTTTGTCCCAAGTTACTTCCAACATATCAGTGCATTAACACAACCGTGAAATTACTCATAACAATGAGAAACCAAAGTTTGATTTTCAGTTTTGCAACACATAAATTTAGGACTGCAATAGTACACTTCATATATTACACAAATGAAGATAAAATACAATACCTCAGCTCATTTCAAGCTGTTACAACAATTCCCTTCAGCTCATCCCTGCAAGACTCTCCAATGCTTCCCAAGCCCTAGCTAGGGCATCCACCATCAACAATGAACCCTAACCAATAGTACAAAGGCCTAGCAAGGAATCTAGCCACACCAATGGCTCCACAACAAGTTAGCATCAACACCAAGAAGTCCACCCTTGGATCTCCCACTTGCATTCCACATGCTATCAAGGAGATTCACCAAGTATGCATTACACAAACTCCACTTGCATCCAAACCCTACAAATCTTGCTCTAGGGTTTCATCCCACAAACCCAAGGTCTAGCTCACAACAAGAATTCAAGACAAACCCTAGCACTTCAAGTCTTTTCTAGGGTTTTTTTCACACAAACCCCGAGTCTTCCAACTCTTGTATCAAACAAGCACAAAGACTCCAAGAAAAGTATATCAAGATTACAAGTACATACTTGAATAGTTGTTATGACAAAGGTTCTCTCCTCCCTTTATATAAGATGGGTGAGGGAGGCCAACAATAGAAAAATGGACTAGGTCCACAACAATCTACTCTAAGTCTCTAGACTAGGTCCACAAAGTGCTCCTCTAACAAGATAGTACACATATCACTTTGTGATTGGGCACCCCCTCCACTTGGGAGGGGGTGCCCAATGACAAAGTGATATGTGTACTATCAAGTGCTTCTCATTACAAGGTTGCATTCTCTCCAAGACAGTATCCCAAGCTCAACACTCCCCCACATGTGTGTCACTGGGTCCAGAAGCAACCTCTAGTCACTAGTGGAGTACCCTCTAAACAAGACTCCCTCAAGCCAAGTGCTCTACTTCCACCTATGTGCCAGATGATCCCAATGCTCCAAGGGCCAAGCACCCTTCCTCCTCATACCTAGCACTCCTTCACAAGATAGTTCAACCTCCTATGCGAAGCACCTATCCTTCTCAACATGCATCCATGTAGAAGATTTCAAGTGTCACATAAGATAACTACCTCCATAAGAATTTTGAGGGCATGCATCCACCTATAATAAGCTTTCTAAATATCATCAACCAAAAAAGTATAAGATACAAAAAAGGGGTATGGTTTCACCATGCACCCCACATCACATGAAGCGCACCCCTAGCATAGTATAAACACTTTCGGAGCAACCCAAAAGCTAATAGAATCGACCCCTGTTTTGTTAAAAAATTAGTTCTAGTATTGGGGCCTTGCATTATTATTCCTTCTTTCCTTCAATAGGGAGCCAAGAGAATTGAAATACTATTTTAGGATTGATTTCCCTAGCAAGTCTTGTGAAGGATTTATATATCTCAAGTTATTGTCCTTGTTATCGCACAATTTGTACTTGCCCAAAAGCCAAAGGCAAGTGGACGGTAAATTGGCATAACAGGAGGTTGTCCTATCTGTTAGAATATGAATGGATGTGCTTGTTTTACCATTGACAATATCACTATTTTCACCCAACCATAGGTCGAAGCCACCCTCTGAGCACCTTAACCTTGACAGAGAATCACTACGGAAGCAAACCCTAGGCTAGATAGCCAAACAAAGGGTAGCGCACCTTTCCCAAGGATAGCGCATCAACAAGAGTTGATCAGATAGTCCAAACCCTAACCAAGAGACAGTCCAAGCCAAACGTGATCTGCTAGCTGCAATGGCAACTCTCCTCCAAACCTGCGCACAAAACTGGGCACTGCAGTGCGCACAAGTGCTGCTCTGCAATTCTGAGACTGCCTGCCAGAATGAAGACTGGCCTCCTGTATTTATAGTAATTCTGGCTAACTGCCTGGGCCGAATTCTCATTCTGGGTATCTGTCTGTTCAGTATATATTATTTCTTCTGGTCGACTTCTTCTCTTGGAGGCTAATAACCTAATACAAGTTATCTTCTTGAGCCGACATGTCTTCTAGGGTTATTCTTCTCATTCTGGGTATTTGTTTGTTCAGTATATATTATTTCTTCTGGCCGACTTCTTCTCTTGGAGGCTAATAACCTAATACAAGTTATCTCTTTGAGCCGATATGTCTTCTAGGGTTATTAGCCAACTCATTAGGGTTTCTTCTTGCTTCCCGAAGTATTCTATTCTTGTCAGGTTTACACGTGGAGGTAAATACCTCTCGTAGCTACCATAATATCAACATTCTCAACACCTTTTCTAATATTTTTCCATATCCTCTTGAAAGAGATTGTTTGAGAAGCTTGTGGATGCAAGCTTTCTAATGTGTATATTTATTTTTAATTGAAATTTAAAGAATTATTCTTTGAAGTTCATGCAAAATCTAACGATCATTTTTAGCCATTGAATGCCTAGGATGATATCTATCTTCTTTATAGATATGGAATTGATGGTGGAAAAATGTTGGTAATTGCCAATAGTCAGGTTTATTTTATGGAATTTGTCTTCAAAGGGGATGGTATGGACATCTATTACCTTGACTTGAAAATCCAATGTAGTGATAAACGAATTGATTTAATATGTACGCAAGGCTTTTATCAACAAAATTGAGAGCAGTTCCATTGTTATGAGTTAGTGTTCTCAATTTTGAGATGCTTCTCACTGTCACAATTTTGAGTCTAGGCAGAGGTTCTTGACCTAGATTTTTTTCTAAATTTTTTTTTTTAACATTAATTTTGCTATTGTCAGTCATATACTCCTCTAATATTGTCACTGCCTTGATTCACAGAACACACGTCTATTCACTTTACAGATGTGTACCAGTGTCCAATTTTCATTGTATTTGGAACATTTTGTAGTATATCCGGTCTTGCTTTTTTGACTCTGAATGTCTTAGTGAGGAGGTGTGCAGTATACATTTGTAACGGGTTCATTGTTGGTTGAAGGGGATCATGCCAGCAGACACAATTGACTTGTTTTTTTAGTTTACCAATCTAGCTTTCTAGATAGGTTTTATGTATAAATTATAATAAATTTGTTCTGTATTTCAAGTTCAATATTTCAAGGTATGTTTGTGATAAGTTTTGTTTTGCCACATTTTGGACGCTAGTAGCTAGGTACACTTCAACCATGCTTGTCTATTTTAGATTGGTTAATTGATTGAAGATGTCTTTTTCCTCAACACTGCTGCACCTCTTGTAAAAATCCATGGTACATGCTTGCAATGTAATTTTAATAGATTTGAATTGTTCTACCAGATAGAGTTACCAATTGTAGGTTGATCCTTTTGATTGAAGAATTATTACGTCAAGTCATTCCTTAATGGGTTAAGGTATGCTATAAATTGTAAAACTGTTCGGTGCTAAATTATCCATACACATGAGACACAATTTTCTGTTCTATAATTTTATCAAGTTCAGAAATTTCTGAGGGGAAAATTAACCCTCTCAATAGCTTACAAATTCACCAAATCCGAGGACAAATCAGTCCTCCCAAAATCAGGAAAACAACAAAACCAAACTCAGCCAAAATTACCCGGAAAATTTCCTACCCACAAGTCTGCTACAGACATGCTGACGTCAGCCGTATGATGCGGCATGATGGAAGGTGGTACATGTGGTACGGACTATACAGACCACATGTGCGGATCGTACAGGTCCGTACAGCCGAGAAGAAGGTCGCATGTGCGAGCTGTAATGGAAGGTGGCAAGTATTAGTGGGAATGGTACGACAACCCTTCAAGGAGACCGCCCAGTAGCAACCCTTTCCCTGAAGGTGGCAACTTACTAGGAAACCATGACACTCACCAAGGTGAAATAGGGCAAAAAGCATA
>CBVK0100742896.1:0-13914 GCA_900067695.1 Picea abies | reverse complement strand
CCCCCCCCACACACACACATGATATACAATTACCAGTCAGTTACATCTTTTAAATGATCGTTTTGTTGACTCTAATTATCTATTCACTAACTTCCCTAACTAACTTATGTAGTCGACTTGGCTAGTCGATTGGCAGGTCTAGTTGACAGAGCTAACTAGCCCCTACAATAGAGATCTTAAAAAGAAAAATGGTAGAATCACCTATACTAAGATTTATAGAACGGTCACAAAATTTCCATGTCCATGTGGATGCATCTAACATTGTTTTTTACTCATTCCTAGCCCAACGATATGATGGCATGGTCAGTCACCCAAATGCATATTCCAGTTGAAAACTAAATAAATAAAAAAGGAACTATTCGACGACAGAGCGGGAGGCTCTAGTCATTATTTTCACCCATAAATTTTCAACACTACTTACTTGGAAACCCAATTATCTTCTTCATGGACCACCAAGCACTTAATTATTTAGTAAACAAATTGGTTCATCAAGGGAAAATTTGTCTATGGCTACTATTGCTCCAAGAGTTTAACTTTGAAGTAGTAGTCTGACCAGGAAAGAATAATTGCATACCATACCATCTATCCCAACTTGAGATAGGAGAATACCCAACTAGGATATAGGACAATCTACTAGACGCATCTATTTTGGGTCGAAGCTTCCCCTAAGGAACTTGAAGAAATCACATTTTTTTAGAATAAGGTAATGCTCTTGAAGATCTCCCAACTACAAAAGAAAGTTAAAATAAACACCATTAACTCTCATTAATGGATATCTATACAAGCTAGACATCAATAATATCCTATGAAGATGTGCATTAGAACATGAACGTGATGATATAATCAATGAAACACTGCATCCCCAATGGGAGGTCATTTCCAAGCCAACATGAAAGATCCTTCAAGATAGTATTTGGTGGTTGAACTTACACAAGGACCATCGAGAATAGGTGAAGAAGTGTGATAAATGTTAGAGGATGGGCCAACCCCTATAGAAGAATGAAATCCATTTACACTTGGTAAATCCTAGTTTACCGTTTGAAATTTGGGATATTGACTTCATCGGATCCTTGCCAAAAAGAAAAAAAATAACTGGGGAGAAATACAACATCACAACAATCAAATACCTAAATAAATGGGTAGAGGCGGAACCAATTGAAAATTACACAAGGGAAATGGTGGCTAAATTCGTCTATGAAAATATAGTAAATAGATTCGACTGCCCCTTAACAATAATCGTTGATCAAGGAACTCATTTTGTTAATAGCACAATTGAAATAATACTCAAAATTTTCATGATCAACCATAGGAAATATGACTTCTTATCATCCATAGGCCAATGGAGCCATCGATTCATTCAACTAAACACTACATAAAGGTCTAACAAAAATATGTGGACTCGACAAGGACGATTGGGATGATAAGATTCCCGCAATATTATGAGCTAATAGAACAACATATAAAATATTGATTGGAAAGACACCATTTGAGTTAGTCTATGGTCAATAAGTTGTGATTCCATTACACTTCTATTCTAATGCAACAAGGATAACTTGTATCCTTGAATTCAAACATATTCTCAATACAAGACAACACTTCTATCAGTTGAATCAACTAGAGGAAAAATGAACACTTTCACAACAACATCAAGAGTCTCAAAAGAACCAATACAAATCTTGGCATGAATGACACATCAAAAAGAAGAATATAAATGTAGGAGATTTGATACTTCTATATGACAGTTGGATAAAAGGAAAACCACAAAAACTAGAAATTGTTTGGTAGAGTCCTTACGTGGTTGAGGACATTTGACCATTAGAAGTAGTACAACTAAGGGCTTCATAAGGGAACCCCTTTCAAAAATTAGTCAATGGGACTCGTTTAAAGAGATATAACACATAGCAGTGTCATGAACTACCAGTGAAAACCTCTTCGGGGGAGCCAGTAGGATCCGACTATGTTGGAAACCCCTCGAGGTGGCCTAGGTTGAAGTTGAGAATAAAATAATAAATAAAGAAAAGAAAATAAGATAATCAATTAAAGTAAAGAAAAATTAAGATTAAGAAAAACAAAAGAGGAATTAAGAAACAAATAAACAAGTTGTTTATCATAATTAGGTACAAAAACTATTTGATGATTACAAGCTATATGAATGACTCGAACCAACAAAAGAATTCATTCAAGTCTTCCATACTTAAATATGAGAAGAGAAAAAAGAACTTGGTTATCATTAAATTCATTTAGATAAGAAAAGAAGAAAACTAGATAAAGCTCAGCACCAAGGCAAGACCTACGCCATCTCTTAAACAAATAATCTAGTGAAAGAGAAATACCCTACTTAGTCGAATTTGAAATCCCTAAATCAAGCAAGCGATAAAAATATAAAACAAGTGAGTGTGATCATTTTCAGGTAATTCAACAAAAATAACATGGCTTTAAAAAGTCAAATATCCATCAATTCGAAAAAATAAAGGAAACCGACTTAGTTATATGATTCAATTGGAGATCCTCAATTGACTAGAAGAACCGACCCAACCAAATCACACTAGCAAAAAAATAACAAAAATTGACTGATTCAAGCGCACTCCCAATGAAAAGAAGACCAACTTAGTCGAAAAAATTGGCCACCAAGAGTACATTAACACAATTAATTCTTGACGGGATGAGTTCAACTGCTAGCCTGTCGTTGATGCAACCATCCCTTCATATGCACAACAATTATGCCCAACATTACTATCAAGGCATGTTAATTAATGATGTGTTTGGAAGAATTAAAGTCACCAATCCACCTCTCGTCTATAAATATAGATGAGGCATATGAATTTCTCTCACTATTGTTCACACCTGAGCACCTGAGTAATCAGAGCATAGAAATTGCAACTGGACATTCGACTCTAGAGCTTCAAAAACTCAAATCTCAACTTGGAAAAACATAAATCATAGACATGGGAAAGCTGAGAGGCCAATTTACAGATTATTTGGTTGAGCCAAGGACAAAATCCAAATTCAATAGAGTCGGTGTGACATAATTGGAGGCCTGCATGCAAAATATTCGAGAAACAAACATAAAGGATATTGATTGGTCAAAACATATGCATAATTTTACTTTGTGGGGAATGGAAGATGGATCATGGAAGGAAGAGAAAAATTACTAGAACATGCTAACATTAGACACTTTTTGGGTGCACCACATGTCATATACTTTGGTGGATGGAAGGAAGAAGTAGTAAAAATTTTGGTGAGTCGGTATCATAATGGGGATGGAAGGAAGAAGTAGTAAAAATTTTGGTGAGTCGGTATCATAATGGGCACTTATGGCTAGACCATCCAGTCGAAATTATCAGGGGAATGACACATTGGGTCACTGGAATTTCACATGGAGTCACCCCAGTTCCAAGAACCCTAAATTCCAAATATTGGATTAAGTTTCTCACAGGAGGAACTTTAGCAACGAATTCAAAGGATCTGATGATCAAGAGGGTTACCGAGCTCAAGGAAAAGTGAATGTGTGTGATTGTCTCACTATGATTCATGGCTGCAGTTCTAGCCTAAAATATGAAACTCACAAAGATGGAACCCATCAACCATATTATTTATTTGGGCATGTAGTTCGACTAGGAAAATTACATAGTTGCATTAATCAAAAGAAACTATAGGGACTACCAAGAAAATGATCAAGCTATTAAGTTCCCCTCCCTGCTATTTTTTCTCACTATGAGTCAAGTCAACCCATTCGAGGAGGCTTCATTCACTTTAACACAAATGTTGACCATGGACAACTACAGGATTTTGGTGCCAGGGGCAGTTGGGTCACCAATCTCCCCACCAGCTGAGATAATGTTTAAAACATGGGTCATGATCATGAAACATATGTCACATGAATGGAGATTTGAAGATAAATTCAGATGGGATTTACCACCAAGTTCCCACATTCAATTAAGTCTCGACAACACAAAAATTTGGTACCAACCGATGAATTTTCAAACTTGTGGGGGGGGGACACCAAAATCATTAGAGTACCAACCGATGAATTTGCAATTTTTTCATGAACTCGACAGATAGATGGGGTTTGAAACATATATCCCACCAAATGTGTTGAGTAACATATGGAGAGCAGGAGGAAGAAAGAGAATAATCGATCTACAGAATTCCTTTTGTCTCGAAAATAGATATGGAAAGAAGTACCCCAATAAAACAGACTGCGACTAGGAAGAAACAACATAAAAGAGTAGCTAAAGAATATTAGGTTGTCTACTTGGAGGAAGACATGGAGGATGTAGACATTATTTGGTAAGAGACATTCTAGACGGAAACTTCTCTAGATTTTAATGACCCCTTAATAAGGGAAAAATTACTTCCTTCACAAATACGTTAGTTGTAAAGGTCTGACTAAAAGAAAAATAGACTTGAAAGGATAAAGTTGTTACCGGGAATATTTTGAGGTCAAGTGTCAGACCACAATTCAAGGAAGAAATGGAAGCCCTCAATGAGAAGAGTACTGAATAAAAAAAAACTAAGGTAGCCTTGGATAAATATGTTGATACAAAAAGATAGAAAAAACAAAGGATAGAACATCAGTAAGAAGAAAGCATGGGGTAGACGACCGCTACTACAAAAATCCTATCAAAAATAACTAGACACGACCCTAGTAGAAAACCTATTCAAAAGAAGAAATGTAAAAGGGAAAGCATATTCGACTTAACAAGGGAGTCACCCCCAATTGACCTCGTGCCAATTTTTTAGGAGAGAACAACGACAAGAGAATAAACTAAACTTAAAAAGAAATCAAAGAAAGGGTGGAAACATGCACCTTCTGAAGAACTATCTCAAACTCTGCTCCCAACAGAAACAATCAAAGGATGTGCAATGCACTCGAGATTGAAATACGTCGATTGAGCCTTAAAAAATGGGGCTACCAATAAGCACACCATAATCAAGTTGACTCCAGTGGGAAAGTCAAACCCACTCGACGCAACTCAACTAGAAGTTGGCCCAAGCAAATAAAGTCGATTAGCTCATCCTGACGCATCTAAAATAGTAGGAACACATAAACATACAAAAGGAGAGTCGAGAACACACACTCAGGGGTCAAGACACACCATCCCTGCAAAGAATTCAGTGGATGTAGATCTTATTATAGTTCCATAAGAAATTCCATATCCCCCAGAGAAATACAATGAACAAGTAAAGAAAATACTTCAAGACAAACAAATTGAACTTGAACAGTCAATTGCACATAACAAAGAATGGGGAAAACAAGACAATAACATTGGAAAAGGGTTTCCCAAGAATGTAAGTAACCCACCAGAAAATCCTCCTTCATAAACCCCTCACATAGATCAGTCAGATCCTTTGGAGAAGACTAAGAACACATACCAGAATGATGCAATAGGCCAAGGGAATAATGAAAAGGGTGAAGGAAATGACCCCAACAAACAACAAGAAACAGAGGGAAATAATGAAGAGCATCCAAGAAATGATGATCTAAATAAAGACAAAGACATAGAAAAAGGGATAGAAAATATAGTCAACAAAAATCTAGAAGAAAAAAATGTGGAAAAGAAAACAAAGAAGAAGAAAAATGCAATCCATAGGAGAGATAGTACTTAAAAAATATTTACTTTCACAACCTTCAAGCCATTTGGGTCGACAAAGCCAACTTCTAAAATATTATTCGACCCAACAGTAGCATCCAACGAGAAAATGCTATATTTATATAATGATTTCACAAAAGAAGCAACCAACAGATAGAAGAGGGCCATGAGAGATGGTGCTCGACTCATAGCAAGGAGAAATAAGTAAAACCATACTCAAGGGATGCACACTTCTTGCCAAAGAGAAACTGGGTATAGATAAGTCAACAAAAGGAGTAGATCCATTGGTAGCAATTAAAGGGTTGGTTGAGGCAATTGTCATTAGTGGTGTGAACAATCAACTGGAAATCCAACACCTTAAGTGAGAAAAAAAATAAATAAGGCAATTGCATACTCAAACAACTAGGAAAAATCAAAATGTCATGGCCCAACAAATAGTATCAATCCTTCAATCTGCATACAGAAAATTCAAAGAGGTGCAACAACAACTGGAACTGGCCATGTCGGAGGAAGATACCTTACACATAGTACTCAGTAACTATCCATCATATTTTTCCACCACATATAACAAACTGAAAGCAAAAATTTCTATAGTTTCCAACTTCAGAATAATAATATTATTGACCATTGACACAAAATCTAAATAAGCCATATGTAATCATCTGGAAAAATAAAAAGAAATCGAGGAAGAGTGGTTGAAATAAGCAAGAAAGAGAGTGGTTGAAAGAAGCAAGAAAGGGAGTAGTTGAAAGAAGAAAGAAAGGCTCAAATGGAAATAGACAAAGCCACCAAACACCTTGATTGAGACAATGAAAAAACTCAAGAATATGAGCAAAAATTCGACCCAGAGTTGATTACAGTATCAAAAGCTTCTTTAATAGAAAAATTTTACTTTTGGGGGAAATTGAAGTCAATGGGGATAGAGGATTAATACTCCATCAAAGAATGGAAAATGTTCTCAAGACACTTGCAGAAAACAAATACAACTATTTATCAGACAACATTGGAAGGATTTCCACAACCACTTGTAGAGCAGTTGGGAGCCACATCGACATACAAACTAAGGTTCCAATTATTCAACCCTGCAATATCTGAGTTAAACCTTCCAACCACTAACAATCAATCAAGGACTCCATAGATAGTTGATGAAATAAAAAAGGAATCACATGTGGAAACAAAAAAAAACACCTCTTCCACCAAATGTAAAGTTGCACGAGTGGGTAATACCTAAGGAAACAAATCAACAAACAATGCAGCCATAAAAAACTCCATAATCAAGAAGTCAACACTTAACCAAATTTTGTAGCACTAGTTAGTAGTGAAGAATTGTTTTGAAGAAGTCAAGTATCAAAGCCAATTTAAAGACTTTAGTACAGGCTTGAAGCCATCCTTAATAACTTGTCCTATTATTTCTCAAAGTCCCAAAAGGAAGTGAGAGAACTCAGTGCCAATATTACCACCATTAATAACAATATGCATTCCACATAAACGCAAAAATTGAAACCTTGAAACATGACCTATCTACCCAGATTGAATGATGTGCTAGCTAGATCTGCGCCAAGATGAATATCAATGGAGACCTTACCTCCTCTGAACTACCTTTGCACCCTGAGGGTGAAACTTCCTCCAATTCCCAAGCTTTTCATCCCCATAACTTTGATGGATAGGATCCCATTGGTTGGGTAACTCAAATGGAACATTGTTTCTCTTTGTACAACATTACAGATGAGTTGGCCAAACTACGGTATGGTGTTCTCCATCTATATCAAGAACATTGGTAATTTTGGCAATGGAGAAAAAAATCTCGCCAATGGTATGTGGCTTGGACACAATTTGTAGTAGATATTTATGAACTCTTTGACACTGACATCCGCCATTTAGGTCGTTTGAAAAAGTTGAAACAATATGGCACAATGGAATAATTTATAGCTTCTTTTGAGCAATTGGATTTCCGCACAGAGGGCATGTATGCTGATTTTTTCCAAGAATATTTTATCAGTGGCCTTAAGGATGAGATCCATGACCATGTCCTCATGGATTTCCCTCAGATTTGGGTGGAAGCTACTAAAAGAGATAAGGAATCACAACAAGTTGTGTCTTCTCAAATAAGAAAGCCCTCCTTTATTCCTCGCCCTAAACCAATCACTCCACTCCTCCTTCCACTCCACTCAAGATCATGAAATTGACCTGAGAAGAAATGGTTGAATTCCAACTCAAGGGCAAGGGCCTTTGTTATAATTGTGATGAAAAATATTTTCCTGGGCACAAGTGTAAGGAACAAATTTTTTTATGGCCATCTATGAGGATGTTTCTAAAGAAGAGGTCAAAGCTCCCCTTGTAGATGAGTCACCTGAACCCATTGGCTTGACTCCATCTGCATACCCCCAATAAGTTGCACTAGTCATTTTGAATTCTCTTACTAGATTGTCTTCTCCCCAAACCCTCAAGCTAATTGGTTACATTAAGTATTGAAAGGTCATCAACCTTGTTGACAATGGAAGAACCCATAATTTTATTCATCACCACATTTCCCAAGAAACTAATTGCTATATTCGAGCAGTCAACAACTTTCAAATCATGATTGCCAATGGTGGGTCCATGAAATGTGGGGGGCATTGTGAAAATGTTTGTCTCCAAATTGTTCAGTATGACATGAAATATCATATGTTTGATATCAACATGAGTGTTTGTGACATTGTGTTGGGTGTCGAATGGATAAGGACTCTGGGGTCCATTCTCATGGATTTTAAGGAATTAACCATGCAATTCAATTAGGAAGGCCAACAATATGTGTTTCAAAGAATCACAATAGGTTCCCCTGAGATCATTAGCTCCCAACACATGGAAAATATCCTAAAAAATTGTCATTCTGACATTATTGTACAACTCCATTCCATTCATGCCACTGAGACACCTTATGTGCCTCCTGACCTCCAATCCATACTCTTCAAACATCAAGTTGTTTTTTCCACTCCCTAGGGACTTCCTCCTTCTTGTGGTGTTCATGATCATTCCATTCCCCTCATCCTTGAAATCCATCCTCCCAATGTTCATCCCTATCGTCATCCATTTTCCCAGAAAAATGACATTGAGAAAATTGTTCAAGAATTGCTCACCACAGGCATTATCCATCCTAGTACTAGCCCATATTATTCTCCTATGGTAATGGTACTTAAGAAAGAAGTATCTTGGCACATGTGTCCTGACTTATGTGTTTATTAGGCCGGAGAGCCTAGATGCTAAGTCCAGTGGGCCTAATTTTTGTATATGTAATTATGTTGATTATTAATAAATATATGTCGTTGCGTGTAGACTGACCACGGAGAAAGAGTTAAGGGGGACTAAGATACACTCAGTAGGGAAAGGGAAAGGGGGGTGAGAGGCTAGGAAAAAGGGGATAAGCTTGAGGGCTTAACCCAAGGGAATATTATAATATATTTCCTAAAAATACTAAAGTTGGGAAAATAAACCCAGTTATCCTAAGTTCCTTTGGGGAGAGGAATAAACTCCAAGTGGAGAGGAACGATCTCTTGGAGAGCCAAGTGTCACCCAGAACACATGCAGATTTATGTGGGAATTTCTACCATTGGGGGGGTTCGTTCTCACCATTATGGCTCTCTCACGATTCTTGAGGTTGAACACTCTCACCATTCTATCTCTCTCATGATTTTGGAGGCTGAATGTTCTCACCATTATGGCTCTATCATGATTCTGGAGGATGACCATTCTCACCATTCTCACTATCAATATTTTGACCAGTCTGGTCATCTTTCCTCACGAGTTAATTATCATGATTATTTCCGTCCCTTGTCCAGTTCACACATGCACTGAGCAGGCATGCAGCTAGAGCCATTTCTGCCATTGTTGAACCTCTGTAATTGTTGAGTTGTCCCCTTGCCTTACTAGATTTTGTTGTTGTGGTTTGAAGAGGCAGGTTGTCAGGCCCATGGTTGAAGAAGCAGGTTCTTATGCCTGTGAGAAACTCTCTCCAGATGAGAGAGTTTGTTGGGGAAGTGATTTATACTGGAGGGAGTCCAAAAACACTATAGAGCTCTGAGAATTCTTGATCTGTCTTATTGTTGAAGTCTTGGAAGGGAAGTGGAGTATCCAATCGACTATGGCACAGTGAAGGTGCATATTCCCGGGGTGGGACGGGAATGTGGGGAATAAGATTCTCTCAACAGTGGGCCTAATTAGGCTCCTTGGAGAGAATCCTTCATGTTGGATTGTGCAGCTTCCTGTAGCCTCGGCCTAGCCTAGGATTCCTTTGACTTGGTGGAGTTTAGTCCCATCTTGGGGGTGACCCACTACTGATAGCTTGCGGCAACGTGGTCTAAGGCTGGGAGGTTTGTGGAAGGTCTGCACGTAGTAGGTGGTTTTCTCATAAAAGATAAGTACCAAATCTATGTTAATTGTACATGTTATGTTTAAATGTTGTGCTTAGGTACATGTCTGAATGTTATCAGAATTGCCTGTATATATTGCATGTATGTGTTTATTGTCGCTTCCACATGAATATGAAAAAAATGTTTATGTTTGCTTAAAATTGCATTATATGTGTGTGTGTGTGTATTAGAGCATGATAGTTTCAAGTAGTATGATCGTCCAGAGTGGATGGGTATGCTACAATATGGTTTCAAAACAGTTTGGTTTTGATTTGGTGACGTTGCCCCCAGAAAGGGTGATCAGGGGATGTTACATTTTGGTATCAAATCCCATGGTTTCAACACTAAACCTGAATGGGCCACAAATGTGTAATTAGATGTAAAAATTCCATAGGGATTTGATGTATACAGTGCCAAGAGGGCATTGTGGGAACACCTTGGTTGTGTTGAGAAGATAGGGAGGTATAGTGGTTTGATAAACCACAACAGACATGGCATTGGGCCATAAAGTTAATTTGGGGCATTCGATTTGTTGGGAGAAGACAAACCCCTCACAACTATCAGACATGGAGAAGGTGCATGAAGGTTAAGAACAAAATTCCTTCGGACTTTGCCCCTCCAGTCGTTTTAAAACTATAGAAGAGAAATTGTTGAAGTCTCGAAGTCCGTAACTAATCCGGAGCATCCATTTTCTAGGGACACATGTCCTCAAATTAAGCAATGTTTGACAGTTCATTAGTTTTGGGTTATGTGGTGTTCAACATCTAAATCCTCTGAAGTTACGAAGTGATTTTTAGTTGTATATCATTCTGGAGGAGGAGATTCATTGGATTTCTCTTATGGTTTGACATTCTGGGAAATCCGTTGGAGGTTGCATGGTGGATAAATCATCGAAGTTCCAGTTTGCCGAAGTGATATGTCCCAAAGACATCATCCAGGGTGACGTGGAAGAATTCGGTAATTTGGTAGTTCGGTAGTTCGACAGTTTGAAAATTCGGCAGTTCGAAAACTTGGAGAAAATGTCGAAGGCATGAAATCCCTGAAGTCTCAAAGCACCAGGTATGATGTGGCAATATGAAGTCACTTAGGGTGACATGAACCTACCTAGGTTTTCCACATGTCACTCTCTTCCGTACTTTTGATAGGCCCTTAAGACCAATTGGAACCTGACATGTATCACTCGATGGTGGGGCCATGTGTCACCACTTTTATTGGTGACAATTGCACTTCGTGGGCCTCGAGAGGTTAAGAAATTCGGGAGTTCAACATTCAGGGAAAATTGATGGAAGAAATTTCGAACCTTCGAAGTGTTGGAGTCTCGAAGTCTTGGAGTTTTGAAGTGACGTGGCAGTGACGTCACCTAGGGTGACATGGACACACATGATGCATGCCACGTGTCAGTGTGCTATCTTCTTTTAAAAGGCTTATTTTTCCATTTAGAGATTGACATTGTCACCCCTCAGATTAGGCCAAGTGTATTCTTCTAGTGTTCTTCTACATGGCGCTAGATCCTACAGTGCCTAGACTTAGCACTCTGAAGGAACTTGGTCAATAATTTTTAAGTATGAAGAGTCCTAAAGCTTTGAAGAGTGGATTAAATCCTCTCTATCCATCAGGAAGGGACACACGGTGGTAGATCCCGTGGTCCAGAGAATTCAGGCATAAGAAGTTGTGGTCTAGGACTTCTGGAGGCCCGAAGGCCAAATTCCATCGTGACCATTGATCACAGAGGATGCACTGTGCCATATTTTGTAGTCCGAAGGACTGGTACTCCGAGGGATTAAGTTGCAAAATTTTTATGGTCGAAGACATCTAGAAGCCCGAAGGCCAGAGTCCATCATGACCATTGATCATAGATCAGACGTGGAGGCATGAGAGGGAATATCCAGTGGCTTAGAACTTTGAGAGATTAGTAGTAAAGTGTTTTTAGAAACTGTCGAAGCCTGGAGTCCCATAGCTCCTATCCACCATTGATCTAAGAAGAGAATGTGGATCGTAGATCCATTCTCCTTCGTGGTTTTGCCAGTTTGACGGTTCAATAGAATTGTTATGATGCACTTTGGAAACCATCGAAGCCCGAAATCCTGGAGCCCTGATCCACCATAGATTTAACTGAGGTATAAGGACCATTAATATGCATGTCCTTCTATTATTCGGAGAATTGACATTCAAGGAAAGTGTATGGAAATGGGGAAAGATTCTTTGAAATTCCGGAGCCCCAAAAAATTGAAGCACAGGATAAGCACCTAACTATTAGTGCTTGGTCACAACCCTTAATCACATGACTTTGGGGGCCGAAGGAAAGGGGCTAGCGCCCAGAATTTTTGTTTAAATAACAGAAAAGGGACAAATTGTTCAAGTAGCCATAACTTCCTGCTCAAAACTCTGAATTGAGCATGGAAGCAGGCATTGGAAAGGTCTTGGACAGTAGAAGATAATTGTTCGCCCATAAATATGATATGAAAATTCATTTTTCAATAAATAAATATAAAATAAGTTTGATATATTAATGAATCAGAATGGTTCATGTTCTTATGAAATTATTAAGGATAGTTATCCTAACAAAGTTTTGTTGGTTGCACATTTTTGCAAAATTAACTGTTGTCACAATAAAGTCAGCACAAAGTGCAGAGTGATGGAGGATACTTCAGTAGTCTTCATTCAAGAAGGTGAAATCATAGGGTGAAATTTCTAGTTAGATAGGGAATGAACCAACTCCAATGGACATGGAGGAGAAAAGGAGGAAGATATAAATCTGGCTGAGACCCTCAGAAAATTGCAAACAAATTTCTAGAGTGACAAGGTTGATATGAGAGGCTTATGAAGGCCAAGTAACAATAGGAAGACTTCAACATGAAGTTAATTCAAATCCTAGAAAGAATTGAAAATAAGTTGGATAAGGAGAGTGGCTCCAGCAAATCAGGAAGTCATGAGACCCATGAGAAAAAAGGAAGATCAAGGAGTGGTAGCAGACATCACCATTGCTCCCAAAAGAATTTCCATAGGAGATCACACACCAAATCGAGTCCATCTTCTGTTAGGAAGCAAAGGAGGTATGGGTTGGATGAGTTGAAAGGATAAATGAATAAGATCAAACCTCCTACTTTTGATTGAGAGCACATGAAGGATGAATATGTTGAGACATGGCTGATTGGTATGAGGAAGTACTTCCAATTGCATAACTATTCTTCTCATGCAGAAGAAATAATTTCTATCTATCAGCTAAAAGGAAAGGAATCCATGTGGTGGGATCATCTTGTGCAAGTGCAACACATCAAAGAGAAGAATGTTGCATGGAAGGAATTCAAGAAACATTTTGAGAATAAATACTTAACCAAGAGGTATCATAATAAAAATATGAAAGATTTCTTTGAACTTAAATTGGGTAGCATGAATATTGATGAATATGAAAGAAGATTCTTATAGATGTTTAAGTATGTCTCCTTCATCAAGGATGAGACAGTGAATATTCAAAGGTACCTAAGTGGACTGACATCTTTCATAAGTGATAAAATCAAATATGATGATCCCAAGACTCTAGAAGAAACCATAAGGAGAGGAAAATGCTTATATGATTATAAAAAAGGAAAGCCTACCTTCTAGAAGGCTTGGGAGGAAAACAATAAGTTTAATAAGGAGAAAAGGAAGAAGGGGAACAAGCCACCTTTTTTCAAAAATAATCCTCAAGGAAAATAATATTTTAGAGAGCATAGAATGGCTAAGGTAGGTGGGCCAAGGCCAAGGAAGACGCCCATTCAATGTTGGGGCTATGAAGGAGACCATAAGTATAGAGATTGTCCTCACTGAAGTGACAAGGTGAGATTTTTCCACAATGTACAGTAAGAAGAAACAATGGAGGACATGGGAAGAAGTGTTACAAGGATATATGCAGCCCTGGACAACAAGCAAGATGAGTTTCAATCACACATGATTGA
>CBVK0100742895.1:0-10674 GCA_900067695.1 Picea abies | reverse complement strand
ACTCGCATTCGCAAGAAGATTATTACAATGAGGCTTCGAAGGCCTTTTTACACTAAGAAGGAATTCCAAAAACCATAGACATCCAAAAATATAACCCCAGGAGATGAAGCGCCAAAAGTCATGTGGGCCCCGTTTGGGTAAGTTAGTACATCAACTTCCTGGGGTCGTAACTTTTGCATACGATCTTTGTTTTAGGCATATGATAGCTCATTGGAAAGGTATAGTCAAGGAGATTCATTTTGGGGGATCAATCATGCCTTCAAATATGATTGATAACCTTGATCTCGAAAAACCTTCATTTAGGCCCTCAAAATGGCCCCGGAAGTTAAGACCTGCTAAAAATAGTAAATTGCCAAAATTGCCAGAAAATTGTTTTGAGCCAGTCGAAAAAGGTGGGTGGCCATCGAGATCCACCTGGATCACCCCATCATGCCAAGTCACTATCCAGTCATCTATGTCCATCCATGGATCACCCGGGGGTAGTTCCACTTTGTTGCAACATGTCCACATATAATAGGTCTTCACTTCCATGTGTCATTGGGAGGTGTGTCCCAAAATAAAGAGAAGTAAACTTAGGATAGGATATAGTATTTAAATGAAATAATAATAAAAAATTAAAAGAAAGGTTTGAAGAGGTATTCTCGCATTCAATAAATAGACTAAGTGTAAAGAAAATATGAAAATGACTAAGTGGTGGGTATTATGAAAATTAACTAAGTGGATAATGAAAATGGAAATGGGCTAAGTATGGAAATTGCTAAATATGGAAATGTCTAAGTATGGAGGTGTAAACAATATATAGAAAGGTAAAGAGAGGAGGGAATTAAATTGACTAAGTATGGGGAGTAGAGAATAAAAAAAATGAAAAATGGTCGAGTATGAGGTAGTGAAATGAGGGAGAAAATGGCATATCTTAGGCATATGAGCTTTGTTTTAGATTATGTAAAATGTTGGATGAAGCTGACACATAGGGATATTTAGTGAGAAGATGGACATAAGTAATTTCCTTATTTTTAGTATCATTTTCTTTCCTTCTCTTTTGTTTCAAAGAGAAACTATCTTCGTTAGACTTTCATAATGAAGAACTGGAAAAACGAAGCTAATTGGAAACTTGTTGGATCTTCACGATTAACAATTGAAAATGATTTGGAACTTTCCAAGTTCGAAAAAAAAATGATCTCTATCTTATGGGTGAAAACACATCAACAACTAGGTGCAAGTGCTTTTAGTTCATAATTCCTTATCTTGACACCTTATAATTATATGAGTCATGTCCCTTAATCATCATTCAAGTTGCTCAATTCACTCATCAATGTCATTAATAGGACTTCACACTTTGGTGAGACAACCCTTCACTATCGTTGATGTAAATGTTTGTCATTAAATGGCATATGATTTATGAATCTTGATATATGGATGTTTTTATCTTGGCATTGTGATATATCCCTATAAATACATTATTCTGAACAATGCAAAAATTACTTTGAAAGTTTTGAGTTTCATTTGATGTATACTTCCAGAATGATTATTCCCAACCGCCCCAACTAGATTTCTGGTTAATATGAAGAGTCTAAACTAAGTTGACATAGTTTTTCATGAGAAGGATGATGAAAATCATTAACAACCTTTAAGCAAGTGTGGGCATTTAGCTTCTCCTTGCTCACAAGAAATGCTTATTTAAAAGAATTAACATCTACCACATACTTACCATACACTTACACAATATGTTCATGCTCGTATGGGGTATTGCATAGCTCGCTAAGCTATTTGTTTCTAATCTTTGTTAAAATAATTTTGTATCTTTTTTTTTCTTATCCTTCATGCAATGTTCAATGTTTTCCTTTCTTACATCATCAATTAGATATTCATCTTTTGTTTTATTGAAGCCAGTCCTCCTAACTTACTAATGTTAGTGTATCTAACTTATTCGATTAAATATCGTGTTTCCCCAACATACCCGTTTGTGGGGGTCACATTTCCATGATTTTCCCATTTCCAATTTTGTACAACTTAGCCGCACATGCATATATATATATCCTCAATTTTGAAGAGCCCCCTCTATACAAAAGAAGTAATCATATATCTAGTTGATGATAGTCACAACACCTAATCCCTTTGACTACCTAATATCTTGATCCCTAACAAATGAACATATCCAAAACAAAAAACCATATGGCATTTGAAGTTTCTTATTTCCACATTCACAACTTAACACAAACATTACATATAATGCTAACATACCAATGTTGTTGTATAAAAACACAAGATGAGTTAACTTATCCTCCCATATATCCTCTTAAAATATTGTATTTGATCTAATTTAAATTCTCAGTCTATCACGTTTCACAAGGTATGAAATATGTAAACCAATTAAGACCTTCAGTTGGTAGCCACTATTTATGGACTTGAGTAAACTATACAAGTTAAAATCCTGATCAATATAAAGTTTAGAAAAATTCACACATGCATAATGCAACCCTAAACAAACTACGCGACCTTAATAAACATGTTCATGAACACCCATTTCACAATATAGATTGTATATTCATTGAGGGTGTCCACAAAGACAACAAAATCCATAGTATCCTCTTACATTGATCCTCCAAAACTTGAAATGGTACGATTAAGCTAGTCTGGCTCACTCTGCTTTATTTTCTTGTAATATTGTTAACAATTTTTAGTATGCAAATCAAATTCATTTGCCTTGTCCTTCCAAACATTTGTTTTTTTCACTGCATTTTATATTATATCAATCATTACATGACAAGCATACAAACACCCATGCAAATAGAAAGAGGTGGAGTGTAGCTTGAAAAGATAGACTTCTTCCTTTGCAAAGAAAATTTACATTATTTTATTTTTATCCTCAACAAACTCTCAAAGGTATCCCCAATAGAGCCATCCAACTAAAATATCATAGAGTTGTGGGGGTTTTCTTGGTTAGGTTTTATTCAATCTTTTTGAAATTTTAATATGCTTACTTAGCAACCTATCATCGACACCTTTTTACAAATTATTCTCAAAGGGCGGTTAGACTACCTTCTGTATTTTTACTTTGAGTTTCTATATTTCTACTTTTCCAATTTTCCATGAGCCTCGGTGGAGAAATAAATAAATCCCTTATTCTAGCATGTGTGACATGTTCTATTGCAAAAACAAAACATTGTTTATTCATATCCCCTTTGTTTAAATGATAAAATCATATATTGTATTGTTTATTGAAGGGGATCTAGTTCCATCACCTCAGTCACATCACTGTAAATAGTGAAATTTTATCTGAGTTAGCTTCTAGAGTTATTATATCATTTCATTTAGACATGCAATAACAAAAGATTGTTTCTTCATATCCCCTTTGTTTAAATGAGAAAACCATGTATTGTATTGTTTATTGAAGGGGCTCTAGTTCCATCACCTCAGTCACATCACTAGAAATAGTGGACTTTTATCTCAGTCAAATTCTAGAGTTCTTCTATAATGACATTTAAATATTATCATGTGTTGAAGGTTAGGTTGGAAGACCATGCATAACTCCAAGAAAACTCCAATTCTTGCCAGCCAAATTTTAACTTTACATTGAAAAACAAAACAATAGTGAGTTGGAAAAAAAATCAATTAAATCCTTAATATTATCAAAACCTTTACAACCCACTCTACCAAAGTTGACATATCGGAAATATCAGTCATGTTAATCTAATTTGAGTTTAGATGCATAAACAATTAACTAATTGTGGATAAAACAAATTTGGTGATAACAAAAGTAGTTATTTTTCCTTATCTCTATGTAAAATTCTAGTGCCTCTCATGCAATTTCAACTACATTCCTAGATTAGACCATCTATTGGACTAAGATTGTATACAACTGACATTTAGAAAAGAATTGCATACATATTGTAAAAAGCAATAGAATAGAAAACACTATAAAAAGAGGTAAGCATAACACACAACATGAATGTGCAGCAGATTCCATTTTAGGAAACAATAGCCTTATACACAAAAGTAAAAATAATACAAGCATAAGAGCCAATATGATATGGCCTTACAAAGAGCACACCTTGCCTATATCCAAGTTGCAATCTTCTAGGTTCAAATAGAAACTTCTGCATTTTCTATGTTTAATTGCTTATTTTTAATAGATATACACATCTTTCAAGATTATCAATTTGCATTTTCATCTGTGTAACCAGTTCAGATTGAATTAACCAGTTCAGATTGAATTTCACACAACACATAACAAGTATGAAAATGTATTTTCTTACCAATTGCACTTCCCAACTCAGAAAAATGTTCATTTAAGCGGTCTCTTCTCAATTTCTCATGATTTTCCTTCCGAACTTTTCTTGCAACAATTGCATCCTTTACATCTCCTCACCTATTATGTCTTGTCTTTGGTTGTCCGTGCAATTGATGCAACTCAACAACAAGGCAATAGAAAGAGAAGTTCCCCAAAAACTTTGGGGCGATCCAAGGTGCATTTCTATGGAACAAATAGATAATCCAAATCATCCAAAAGAATATATGAACTCCGTCTCAAAGGGGAAATCATGATTTTAATTTGAAAAGTACATATGTAATGATTTCATGGAAAATTTCATATCGATCATGCAATAAGAAATTAGCGCTTAAGATGTTACCATGTATATAATTATATTATATGGATCACTCAAACCTCAACCAACTACCTTTTGTTTGTATATATAAATATTAAGATGGCAGAGCCACGTTGCTTTGGTTGGTCGATCAATTTTAATGGTTTGGTTTGATGCGGAGCAAAAGAGATGAAACTCATGATTTTGTAATCCTATGAAGGGTTATCACTAGAGCAGGGAAATTTTATAATTTTTTTATAATGATTTTCATTAGTGATATATGATGAGAAAATGCATTTATTATAAACTTTATTTTTTATTAGAAAGATAAACTCAGGGTCGTGGTGAAGTACTCCGACGATAAAATTATATTCATCCTCTCTCTCAAATCATAGTAAGATACTATATTGTCTGGATGAAAAGGTTGGTCTGAGTTAACCAAACATGCCTTGCATGATGAACACAACTAGATAACTCTTATGAGAAAGAGTTGCACAGGGTAGTCGTGACGTCATAAGCGAACCAAATAGAGATAGTGCATTGAGATCTTCTTCTGCGAGGGGGTTTCGTAGAATCATGGGTCACATAATAATAAGATAAACATGACCTTCGCTCATGCATTTTTTTTCACATCATCGAGGAAAAATTATCCTGAGAAGTAACATCGAATAAATGAGCAAAGTACAAGATATTCAAAATATCTACAAAGGCCTCATCAGAAATCCCCATGCTATCCTTGGCATCATCCCCCTCCATTGGAGGAGTTTATTCATTGTTCTTCACCTCATCACTATCCTGTGTGTCTGGGGTTCCATTCTCTGGGGTATTGGAACCCTTTGTAATCACACCATCTTCAGTTGTAGGATCCTTACTGGCGACATTCTTTTCTCGTAACTCCTTTTCTTTCTCGACAATATCTTCCTTCATAAAAACGACAAGAGGTTGCTTAATTTTCTCATTCTCTTTGATCAATATGGCTACACTAACTCTTGACCTCAACACATCATCTTGTTGTTTGTTAATAGCCTTACCCCAGGCCTTACTTTCCTCGATCTGTAATATATGGTTATATTTTGTTTTAGGGCCTTTATATGCTTGTTCATCGGGCACATATCAAGACTATCATTAACAAGGGAGGACCTAGAAGGATTGACACAACCATTGGGATATGCAGAAGTTGTTGCCTCTGAGCTAGCCATTACAGTCGTCTAAAGTGAAACTTAACTTGAAAAATGCAACATAACGGGAGGGTTTTAGTATCTTAAGTTGAAACCCTACCTCAAACAATGATGTAGCGTAAAATTTCATGGAGGGCACTGTAGATGTGCTCATTCCTTGTCCGTACGACCCTGAAATGGCCCCAAAATATCGAAACTATGCTACAACATGGAACTTCATTCAGGGGGGTTCATAGGTCAAATCGTAAGTCCAGTAGGAGTTTTAAACTTCCATTTCAAACTCCGAAGAGAAACTAGATCCCTTGAACCCTTTAAAGGAAAAATAACAAAAAACCTGAAACATGGCGAATCCCCAAGGTTCTCAACCTCAAAACCTACTTTACAGGCCTTCGCCCTAAACCTCAATGGTGAACCATGGGAAAAAAATTGAACTCTAAAACCCTTTAAAATAGACCCCAATAAATCAAAAGTAGAGAAGAAACTTGAAACCTATCCGACGGTGTTGAGTTCAATAACTACTCATAAATCACCACAACATACATTGGATATGGTCTCATTCTAGAGCTTTTTAAGAACCCAAAAAAGGATAAGGAAAAATAACTTCAAACGAGATTGCTATATGATTGACTTTGGGCCAATGATAATGCTAAAATTCAGAGCTGCGCATATAGATTGTAACAACAACGTGATGTTAGGAAGACATGCAATTGTTCAAACCATTTCCTAGGGTGTTATGGGTAGTTGGGGTTTAAGAATTTGAACTAGAACCTTGAAACTAGAAAATAAAATACCATGTAAGGTTACTCGAGGAGGTACTAAATTGCAGGTAAATGACTTTTAAATATATTTTTTCAGTTGAGTTTCCAACTGCTAAGGAAATCCCTTTTGTATATAAAACAACAAAAAAGGGGAATTTAATTATAGAATGCTTGTGAAATTTGAACTTGAATCAAAAGATATTTTTAGCATCTAATGTAAACATATCTGCATATTTTCGAGTATATCCAGTTACATTTAAGAGTTCTTAAAAAATATAGGAAGAACCAAAATATTGACTAAATCTCAACGTGTGGCTTCACACTTTATATGTGTGTGTAGCGTTTAAATACAACCCAGAATAAAGAAATAAGGTCAAAACCCTATTATGCTCATGCAACAATTAACCCTAACAACCATTTCAATCTAAAATATATGGTGTTTCCCCTGCCCTATAATCTTATATGACCCCTAGCTAGATAGTGAGGCACGAACATCTCATATCAGTTGAGAAACTGAACCAAAGAAAGTAAGCATGAGAAAATCTGAACTTCCAAACCACTTGCTCATAATTTGGAATAATGGAACCTAAATAATTGTTCTTGTCATATGACACATTGAGAATAACTTACCCAAGGAGTGCATGGGCCGAAGGAGTAATGGCTAAAAGTAGTGCAATAATTGGCGTGGGACTATAGGAGTCTTATTATTTTTTTGTTTGTTTTTTTCTAGATTATGCATATCGATATTCATAACCACATGCAAGGTGGAATACACTGAGCAAATATATAGGGATAGTTTTATGTTGATTTGTTGGCCATTTTGTTTTTTTCATTTTCGATATCTTTCTTTTGTAGCCAACAACTTGGCTCTCCTTCATATTGTCTTTGTTATTCTTGACACCAAGATGAAATCCCTCACCTACATAATGATGGTCCATAGGACCTAGGGATTGATCCTATGGCTCAAATTCTAATAAATCCAAATACATAAATAAACATAGCAATTTGCAACCATTAACTGAAAACATAAATATACATTAATACTTGATTACATAATTCACAAGAAGAAGCGAGTAGTGAGAAACTTACTTGAGAGTTGAGGAAATCGACTCACTTACAAGGATATGAATGTCAAACCATTGCACTACAATATTTGATCCAACATGTCGCAACATAGTGTGGGGGACAACTCTCCTCCCAACCAACCACTCAATCACGACGATTGAGAGCCCTGGATCCCTCAATCAACTACCAATGCCAGCTTCTGAGCCTTTTTCCTCAAATTTCCCAACCAAAAGATGTCAAACTTTCTTCTCCGCCTTCATTATATAGAATTCTTCTTACTCGTTCATGAAAGAAGTTCCATACACGAGTTACACTTGTCATTAAGTAATTAATCATGTTATTTTAAGCCTTTTTTTAATTTGTCTTTCTATAAATTTATCTTCTTTTTTTTACCCTTTTATTCTATTAATAAAGTAATTTATTTTAATATTTTACTTTATTTATCAGTGTTTCTTTCTATTTTTATCCCATTTAAATATTTATTTATTTATTATTACTATTACTTCTTTAATAATATGGGGCATTACAATGCACTCGACTGTCACATACCCACTACCTAAATCGGATTTTTCTGGTTCTCTGCCAAATCAGAACCCCTAAATATCCATGGAGGACCAGCGTAAGTTGGCTCCTTCTTTCTCTCTTCGTTCCCAAGTGATCGCGGGTCACGATCACAGTTCAAATAAACGCAGTGTATTTTTAATTTCGTGTCTCGGCGCTACGGTAATGTCAAATCATTCGACTTTGCAACCGCCAAACCCCGATAGGGCTAGAGAACATCCAATGAGAACAGGCCCCATCGCACGGTTAAGTGGAGTGTAGGTGGAAGAGGGGAAGGTGTGACACGATAGTCGACAGGACAGGAGGGGGCCCCACTTCACGCCAAACTATTCCGGACCCCCCCCCATTAAAGGCAGAATGGCAAGGGGGCTCCGAAATGCATCCTCAGTCGTAGATCTGGGCGGGTGGACTCTGGCCATCCAGATCTGCTTGCCACTTACCCTAATGCTCATTCACGCTCCAGCGTAAAACTGGCATCTCTTCCTCATATCTGACAGTCGTTACAACCCCTAAGATTTCCCGAAGAAATCTCGTCTGTCCATCGGGACTTAGCCACCTGCTATCGTCTCGTCATTATGGGTCGGGATTTGCCAAGGCAAGAGCCTGGGTTTTTGTCAACGGAATTCTCGAATCCTGGATCCCTAATTTCTCGAAATGGGTAATCTCTCGACACGTCACCTCCTTAAATCGGACGGTCCACAACTGCTCTGGGATTTCCACCCAGGAAAGTCTCTATCCCTTGTCGCCAGGACTCTCAATCTCGCGATTCCCGATTTCCCAAAATGGGAGATCTCGCGACACGTGGCCTCCATCAATCAGACGGCTCAAATCTATCCTGGAGTTTCCACATTGGAAAATCCCGAACTCTTGTCAACAGGAATCCCGATTCCGCGATTCCCGATTTCCCAAAATGGGAGATCTTGCGACACATGGCCTCCGTCAATCGGACGGCTCAAATCTATCTCGAGGTTTCCACATTGGAAAATCCCAAACTCTTGTCAACAGGAATCCTGATTCCGCGATTCCCGATTTCCCGAAATGGGAGATCTCGCGACACGTGGCCTCCGTCAATAGGACGACTCAAATCTATCCCGGGGTTTCCACATTAGAAAATCCTGAACTCTTGTCAACGGGAATCCCGATTTTGCGATTCCCGATTTCCTGAAATGGGAGATCTCGCGACACGTGGCCTCTGTCAATCAGACATCTCAAATCTATTTCAGGGTTTCCACATTGGAAAGTCCCGATCCACTGGGGTGTTAACCCTCGGGTATCTTCTGACAGATCCAACGACTATCAGGTTTTTCAGTCGAAATCTGACGGCTGAGACAGATTCCTAACTTGTGGACTCTCCCACGACTTCCTAAACATGGAAAGATCCACGACCCAGATACTCTCATGGACTTTGGGGATCCACGGTCCTAAACTCTTCGCTACCCACGAAGATACAGGAAAACAAAGTAGTAAGGCATTTAACGCCCTACTTTCTCCTACTAATCTAACGGTCGTGTGTGACTGTAGATTTCCCGATGGATCCTAGTCCGTCGATTAATACCTATCAGGATTAAGGCACTTAACACTCCATCTTCTCCTTCCGATCTAACGGTCGTGAGTGACCACAGATCTCCCGATGGAATCTCATCTGTCGATTCGATATTCCATCCTTATGCTGCCATCTCGGGCTTTCAAGAGGATCGTTTCTCCTCATGCAGGGTTACTAAGGCTTTACGCCTTCACATTTACTTTTCAGGTTCTTGATGGGATTTTCAAGGAGGGTATCTCTATGGGGAGATTTACTCAGGGTACTATCTGAGGCAAATAAGGGTATCGTCCACCCGAGAACCAAACATGAAGTCTGAATTAGATCAGTACGCATGTAAATAACAATTCATGAGGACATATTCCATATGTAGTCTCTTCCATACAAATATACAACTACTAGTATTGATCAAAACATCCTACAGACATTCTTACAATGAATTCATTCACAGTTTCACAGCTTATGGGCATAATCATCAAAATAAACATATATATATATATATATATATATATTTTTCAAGATGCCAGAGGCAAAACACTTATCAGAAATAACACCAGGGGTTATGCAACTGCTGAGAGGGGTGCTCGTTTCTACCCAACTGTAGGCTTAGCGACTCCCAGTGGATTTACCACTAGCCACCCCCGAGCTGAGACCACGATGCTGTGAGACTGTGTCTCTGTCTTCCAGTGACCAGGAGCGAAGGTTACTCTCCTTCCTCTCTGCTATCACTCACTCTGCGTATAGCTAGAGTTCTCCCCTCGCGTCTTTTCCCCCAATCGCTTCTACCCCACACCTTATCCTCTTGCGAGTTTGCATGTGGTGCGATTACCCTCGCGTTGGTCAGGCCTGACGACTCTATGGATGGGCGGTTCACCTCCCATCCCTCATTAAACCATCTACCTACCATCCTGCAGATTTTCTCAGTTTATCCACCACTACCATAATGGCATCATTCTTCTTAGTTGAAGTCGGCAATCCAGTGATAA
>CBVK0100742888.1:0-25063 GCA_900067695.1 Picea abies | reverse complement strand
TCCCACGACATCAATGAGCATTCCATCCCTCTAATCCTAGTAAGTCTTCCTCCCAATGTTCACCCTTGATGTCATCCCTTTTCCCAGAAAAACGAAATTGAGTTCAAATTGTTCAATAATTGTTAGAAGTAGGTGTTATGTGTTCGAGTACCAACCTCTATTATTCTCCATTATTCATGGTATTCGATAAAGGAGGAACTTGTTGCATGTGTCCTTATTTTCATGCCCTCAACAAACTCACAATCAACAACAAATTTCTCATTCCTTTCATGGATTACCTTTTGAATGAATTGAGTGGTGCTCAATACTTTACCAAGCTTAATATCCATTCTGACTACCACCAAATATGTATGAAGAAAGAATATATTCCCAATACTTCATTTAGAACTCATGAGGCTCATTATGAGTTCTTGGTCATGCCCTTTGGCCCATGTAAAATGCCTCCACCACCTTTCAAATTTTCATGAATCATCTCTTCAGTCCTTTCCATCATTTTTTCTCAGTTATAGCTTTGATGATATTCTCATCCATAGTAAAACTTGGAAACCCATCTCTCCGATGTGGATCAAGTTCTCCATCTACTATCTATGAACCAACATTTTCTCAAATGTTCTAAATGTGTTTTTGGAGCCTTTGAAGCCTTTGAAGTTGAGTACTTCATTCATATTGTCAGGAAAGATGGTGTACATGTAAATCCAAAGAATAATATTATTTATGTTGTATGTGCTAACCCATATTACAACAACAAGAATAATGATAAAGTACAAAATTGGCAACTAGTTGGAAATTGTTTCACTTTCAGAATGCCCAACGACGACATGCTTGTGAGTCGATACTCATTCAGGCTCAAATGGGTAAACTACAACTGAAAACTAAGCCTCATAGGGAAAATTTAACACCTACTCATTGTTATCCGGCTTCAACCCTATGGCACTATATATCACATATCATGCCCTCCCAACTTCCTGCCTCGACACTCTCTTTGTCTTCTTCTTCCTATTCCTGATCATACCATTTGTGTTCATTTTTTAGGAAGAGAACAAGTCTCTAAAGTTTCCTTCATAGAAAATTATAGTACTACTCCCCAACAATAACTTACCAACAAGATGGCCAAATTCATTATGCTTCTCTGCTTGGCTTTCGTCTTGGTGTTGTTGAGCTCAGTCTCGAATATATATCACATAGACAAATTTTGCACAATGCAATTGTAAAATACTGCATAGTGAAATTATTCATCGTTGAACTCCCAGGACTTACCTCACAGTTTATAGACTACTGAATATACTGCGAGTTGTGATGATAACACTTAATAAAACAATTTTTTGACACTGTGCTACTCTCAACACATAAAATCACATGTAATGTAGATTCAACAACTTGTAAACTTACTTAAGCTTGTGTAGAAATAAAGAGAATATATTTTCAAAATGTTTGAATACAACAAAACTCATAAATACTTCAATACACAAAACTTAATGTATTACCAACTTGGGCATTGCGCATGGTTACATAATACAAACTATGTTGAGCTTCAACTCCAACAACTTTTGGAGACTTTCAGACTTAGCTTGTTCTCTCAGATTTCTTCGAATACCTTCACAACTACTGCTTATTCTTACTATCAACTGATCCAGGGAATCAAATTTTGCTCAAAAATTCAAAGTGCTCGAAATCACTTCAAATCAAATAGGTGCATAGGCCTCATTGTCACGAACCCAATGCAACTCAAATGGGTTCAAAAGGACGTCGGATGAGTGAGATATCGTGTTCTATTCAAATTGTCAAACAGGCAAAAAAAATTTGATGTGGCCCCCTCCAGTTATTTGAAAAATTTCAGCTCATTCGAAACTATAACCTGCAACATTCCTTGAGATCCCATGACAGCCTGTTTGGAGAGGCTGTCTGCATATCAATTAAAAGTCATGTAAACCTTTTCTGATCAACATGAAGTTCAACAAAATCTTTGTTGTTCAGGACTTTGCCAGGAAAAAGGGAACTCTCTCAACCTGATAAGGGCCATCCTACACAGGCTAGTCAATGTCAAGGTACTACTAGAGTTGAGACCCCTCTAAAAAACTACTCAAGCAATACAATCGCTGCCATTCTTGCCTTGTAAGGTAAGGTTTGAAAATCTACTGTCAAAGATAAATGAGAAGCATGATACATTTAAGGGAAAGAATAGACGATATGGGGCAGTCTTGAACCATCAAGAAACTATAAATGGACATTTTGTTCAATCAACTACCAAAAGACAAAACTAGATGATATTCACACTAATGTTGCTACAGTTGTTGTTTTAGTGCTTAGTCCATTTGCAATGATATGAATACCATCCTTCTGGGTAAATAGGGAAGTTTTTCTAAATCTTTACTTCTTCACATAATAGAGATTGGAGTACTCTATTTTCTTTCCCCATCAATGCATTGTGGGCTTATGCATATGATGAATTAAGTACTGAGCTAGATAGACTATTTAGTGATTATAGTATTCTACTGACCTGGTGGTGTAATTTGTCAATGTAAATAAATTTATAAAATTATCTACGGGTGCATTTTATTAATTTGTTCCAATTTTGTTGAGAATATAAAAGTCTTTGGCATTGAAATTATAGGTCACCTTTTGATTTGCACTCGATGCTTTAATGTTACTTATGGGTTCTTTTCTTAACCATTATGAGCTATGCATTTATAAGAGAGTAGATTGTTTGGGAAAGAAACATGCATGAATGCTCATGCCCTTCACTCGGCATGGTGCAGAATATGAGTGGACAAGTTTTTGACAAATGTCATACGAAGATATATCACAATAGTAAAGAAAGTCAAGAACATTGACCTCAATTTGGATATGTTGATAATGTACTGGGGTAATCTGGTATTATCTGAGTTGTTTTTGTCATTAAGTGTTTCCTTTGAGAGGAAACCAAAACACCCCGAATTTGGAGCCTAAATAACTGTTTGGGTAGACTTCCTTTTTAAGCATTTTTGGTGGACTTTATAGTTTTTCCAATTAAAAATAAACATGTTGAGGGTACAGGGAGATCAATGTGGCTTTCAAGTATCACGGAGAAGTTTGATGTATTATTAATAGATGTTTTTTATCTTTTGATCGTAAAACATGTGAATGGATATTGTATGTTTAACCAATTAAATAGGTGATGGTGGTTTATTTGTGTGCTCTATTGAACTTCCTGTCTATATATTTGAGCTTGAATAAAATCAAAAGACTTTGTTGTGTGTTTGTTTAGAATTTTTAGACAATACTCTATTTTTAATACGTAACACCTGTGTTTTTGTGAATAGAAATTTGCAAAAATATGGGGAAATCATATGAATCTATTAAAATTGCACTAGTGACCATAAAAACCAGCTTCCAATATTTATTTGAAATTTATGGACAATTTGCTTACCATTAAATGTCCCACTCAATACCACTCTTCTATTTCTAAGTGAAAGGAAATTAAAAAATTTCTAAGGCCTAATCTATGTGCAACATTTTTTACAAATTTATGTGTCCCTTTAAGTTTTTTATAAAATAATAAAAATATAAGGGGTAAAAGAGACTTCTCTTCCTCGGAAAGGGGTCCTTTTTTAGTACAAATGGATTATTAGAGAGGAAGTCATGCATGGAATACAACCTATCAGTGTTATAATACTTTTGGAGTTATTGATGGATATAATTATGTGCGCTCCCATTTAAGAACATCCTATCATCTATGATGAACTTGTTTGAAGGGTCCTTTCATAATCAATGAATTAGTAATAAATAGTCCACAATGGAAGTGGTAGAGAAAATATTAATATATCCCGAGCTTGACAGAAGTGGTGGTCAGGATCAACACATATGAACTTTTTGGTGAAATATCATCAAAACTGATAGAGGGATATGAAAGAGTATACAATGAGAACCTTGACAAACATAACCCCTAATGCTTGCAACATTGTCTAAAGGATGGACAAATTATGTTTCTTTTTCCAAATATGTAAAATGAGTATATTACAGTTTAACGAATACATTTTCCTATTATTATATATGGTTTTATACTTTATCAAGAAATTCGCCAAAACATTACAAGGTTTTATAGTTAAGTGAAATATTCGCCAAGATTTTACAAGATTATATAAGTGACTAAAATATTCGCCAAAAAATTATATATACATATTATATAATTGATAAAATAGCCTTCAATTTTTCCTATGTATCATGGAGATTTGCCCATTTATTATACATATAAATTTAGGGGGGTTTCTTAAAATCACCCTTGGTCCCTTATAGATATTCAATATTCTCAAGTGTAATTAAATGAGAGAACCTTGCTTCTTATTTATACTTTTATGTAGCTTCCTCAAGGGGTTACATTCTAACCATCTTAAACCACTTTCCATATTTTAGGGCTAACCCACTTCTAACCACTTGTCCACTTAGCAATTTCTCCATTAAAATTATCATTTAAATAATTTATTTTGTATCCACTTTGACTTATAGTACACTCATCACTTCACTTTATTATNNNNACCTTTTGGGGCTTCTAGATGACTCATGAGGGTTCTCCAACTTCACATGGACATAACTCTCTAACCATGAGGCGTTATGTGACGTTCCACATACCACCAGAAATGGAATAACATGTAATATCCATATAGAATAGTCTTACCTTAAAATATATTAAAACTCATACCGTTATACATAAGAAAAACTTGGGTCTATTGCCCAAACCTTTGTGCTACCAAAATTCGCTACCAGACTTTCTTCAAGGGTTGACATCAATGAAAACCAACCCAAATAATCAACAATATCCCCCTTTGGCATTGATGGAAACACTCTTATGTAATACTGAAGTCATATCACTCATGCTCCCCCATATGACCATCGCTCCCCCCAGAACCATGCCTATGTGCTCTTTCTCCAAGCACTTACCTTTGCATATGATAAATCTCTCCTCCTTTGTCATCAATGGAAAATGTATCTTTCCGGGGCTGCTCCCCCTAACTGAACTCTTCATGAAACTGATCTCCCAACCTGAACTGTTCTCTTTATGTTGCTTCCTCATGTAAATATAAGACATATAAGATAAGCATTCAAAAGCATTCATTTTGGAGTAGAAATTACTACGAGTCTCTGGCGAAGATACTCAAAGGCCTCCCTTGGAAGCGGTTTTGTAAAGATGTCTGCCACTTGTTCTTTTGTGCCCAAATATTCAACTTTGATGCTCTTCTCTGCAACCTGTTCCCATAGAAAGTGATACTTTATTGGAATTTGCTTTGTCTTGGAGTGCATCACCGGGTTCTTTGATATACTGATGGTGCTTGTATTATCACAATAGGTTGGAATGGGCTCATCATCCTCAACCTGTATATCCAAGTAAAACAATTCTCCACTGGTGCTTCATCGGTCATCAATGTAACCTGCCCAATCTGCATCTGTGTAGGCAAGAAGTGATAGATCCTTTCCTTTTGGATACCATAATCCAAACTCTTTTGTTCCATTGAGATATCTAAAAAGCTTCTTCACTGCTAATACATGTGATTCCTTTGGTATTGCTTGAAATCATGCCACTTGTCCAACTGCTTGCATTACATCTGGTTTGGACGTTGTCACATATACTAAGCTACCAATCATTGACATGTATTGCCTCTGGTATCTAGACTTTGAATCATAATATTTGCTCAACTTGCAACTGGTTTGCATAGGAGTGGTAACTAGTTTTCAATCTTCCATTCTGAACCTCTTTAGTATTTATCTGATATACTTAGTTTGAGAAATAAAAATTCCTTGGTTGCTTTGACATATCTAAAAACCCAAAAAGAAGGGCAGTTCTCTGAGTAATGACATTTCAAATTCATTTTGCATATTGTTTGCAAATTCCTGGCTTAACCTGTCATCAATACTTCCAAAAATAATATCATCAACATAAACTTCAATTAATAAAATATTATCTTGAGTTACCTTGATGTAGAGGTTATTGTCCGCACTTCCTTTTCTGAATGCTGCCTGTTGTAGATATTTATCCAGTCTAGTGGAAACAATGAGCATGCAACAAAAATGAATCATTTGGGGGATATTTCAAATTGTTGGTTACAGTCTTTAAGGAAGATGAAATGGATAATGCTAGAATTGGATATTCCTGCAAGAACCTAAGGATATTTTTTGAAACACGTTTCAAAATGTATACTAAAAATCAAGCTCATGAACACCTTCAATACCTATTGCAGCTACAAATCATATGAGAGGTGGTATCTAGTATAAGTGACGCAATCAAATACCACTTCATGGAACTAATCATTGGAGACATCCTAGAGACTGCATTAGCTCCTTTATATTTATTGAATAATAATGATCTATAAACTGTTGTGGATATTCCACTGGAACAGTTCATTGCAACAGATTTGATAAATAAAACTGAAATCTACACTATCAAGGTTAAATTCCTTTAGATTCCAAAATATTTAGTTACAGATTTTCTGCTTAAGCATGAAATAGTTAAAATGAAGAAAATAGAGAGCAGTAAAATACAATCACACACCATCTAGAAAATAACACAAATATTTTCTCTAGGAAAACCTTATAGGAGAAAACCCAACTAGAAGGTGAGGTTTCTCTTCTCTCTTTTCTCTGGTATGGAAATAATGCAAATACAAAGAAGAAGGTACTCTCTATGGAGTTACTGAGACTTGTGGCCTGTTAGGATACTATAGAACATTAACTCCCTCTGGTATGCTCTCTAATTTTCTCACTCCCAATGGTTTTGATCTACTATTGAACAAAATACAATAACATAGAATGGAACCCCTTTCCTCCTAGTGGCTCGGTATTTAACATAGCCCGATAGTCATCTAGGGTTAGGGTTTTGACTTCCTCAACCTTCAATTATAATAAGTTTTTGGACCTTCTATAATTTTCTTGAAAGTCCTCACATGGCTAGCCTCGTATGCATGAGTAACAGGGGCTGACATGGCATCCTCTCGTACCATGGTGGTCAACACAATAGTTCAACTTGTGGGAGGCATAACTTTTGCATACAATCTCCAATTGACATGGTTTTTGCATTGTTGGAAAGCTCTCAATGTATAGAATTGTGTCATGGGGTATGATCTACTACTAGGAAAATTTTAACCCAAATAATTCCATTTGATGCCTCAAAATGGCTATGGAAGGTTTCAAACCCTGATTTTCCAAATTGGGACCCACCACAAAAATGACCCTGCAAGATGGTTTCTCCATTTTTTCCACTATGAAAGCACATAGATAAATAAAAAATAATATAATGATCTGATATGGATCATACCTCCCCATTTAGAGAGGATTTTGGTTCCCAGAATATTTACTAAATGAGGTGATGAAAATTTTCCTCTAACTTCTCCCTGGAGTACCACTTCGCTTTTCTTGGAAGTTGTCCTTTCAACCCAATCTGTCAAAGGTCATGTTGCCCCTTCCTTGTAGTTATATACTTCTTCTGCAAAAATGTGTCATTTTCCAACTCTACCTGAGCATCTAGTGCTAAGTCTTCTATGGAAGGTAGGACCTGCTCCTCCCCCTGATCCAACATGGAAGGCTCATAGAGTTTGAGATCCTCCACATTCACTATTGAGTAAATGCACATGTATGGGGGTAGACTAAGTCTGTAGGCATTATTTCTTCCAATACCTCAAAAGGACCATACTGCAAAGCCTTGATCTTCTTACCAGGACCCTGTAGTCTTTCCTTATTCAAGTGTAACCATACTATGTCTCCCACTCTGAATGTTCTCTTTGTTTTGTGTTGGTCATGTTTAGGCTTGTACTTTTCCTGTGACTTCTTCAGCGTCTCCTGTACTTGGAAATGGATCTTCCTGATCTTCTCAACAATTGTTTTTGCTTGAAATGTATCTCTTGTGAGGTCCTCCTTCACTCCTTTTTGTTCATAATCAACATCTAAAGGTGAAGGTGGAAATTATCCAAATCAAGTTTCAAAATATGACTTATTAGTAGAAGTGTGGGTTTCTCTATTTTAAGAGTGTTGTATATAAATCACATTTTCATTCCAGGTCTTCGGATGCTTCTCGTAACCTCTCAAAAGATACACCAAATTCTTGTTGACTACTTCTGTCTTCCCATCTATCTATGGCTGAAATATTGTAGATCTCATCCACTTAGTGTCCATATTCTCCAACAATGAGGTCCAAAATGCATTGATAAATCTAGTATCCATTTCTGAGATGATGCTCCTTGGTATCCCAAAGTGCACCCAGACCTTCTCAAAGAACATGTTTTTTGCTTCTTATCCTTTGATGGTATTTTTACAAGGCATGAGAATGCACATCTTGCTGAACATGTAAACTACCAAAAATAGATAGTCATGTCCCTTCTTGGTGGTTGGTAAACCTCCCACAAAATCTATGGAAATGCTTTCCCAAGGTCGAGTGGATACAGGTGATCCAGGGGATAAAAAATATGCTCAAAAATCAAAGTGCTCAGAATTGCTTCAAAACAGACTCGTGTGTAGGCCTCATCCTCATGATCCCAACACAATGTGAATGGGTTCAAATGGACATCATATGAGTGAGATATCACATTCTGTTTGCTTTGCCAAACAAGCAAAATTTTGCTGACTGTATAGTCTGTACAGTCCCTATAGTGTTGACGTCGCATGTTCGTACTAACATGTGGTAGGGTGACATGGATTACTAACTGGGAAGAGGTGTAGATGTGGCATGGTTGTATTGTTGACATGGAAACTGCTCGTACTAACACATGGAAGGAGGTCGTACTAAGACGTGGCAGTTGTTGAAGTGGAAAAGTAGCGTACATGACACATGTCAGTTGCTGAGTTGTCATATGGTGACATGGAAGAGTTGTGGACCAATTAAATGGTGCCATGTGGCCCAGACATGGGCTTCCACATGGCCCAGACATGGGATGCCATGTGGCACCCCCTCCAATGCATAAATTTTTGGTTTGTTATTCGTGGGGGTTGAACCCACGGCCTCCGGGGACAGGTGGAACGTCTTGGTGGGGGGCCAAGAAACCAGCCCGCCCACATGGTGTTGCTTATCCTAACATGTTTCTGAAAAAAATTAAGTTTGCAAAATTTTGGAGTTGGACAGGGTATGGGCTGGGGCTTAGCCCCAACCCCCAGCTATATGCTCCTTACCATATGACTCTACCAAAAACTCTAGCGTGGGGTTCAACCAGATCACCACTTTTCAACTATTCCAATGGTCCTTCGACCACATTCCCAGACACTTGTCAACACCACATTCAATTTTTCAAAGGGTCTCGGTTTAAGCGCTGGATTGTGGCCATATGACACCCATGCGACCAACACCTCTATCCTTGGGGGCGCTAATCATGATAACAGTGCGACATAATGCCCATTTTTGTAGAATGTGCATGTGTTCTAGGTTTAGGCACGGGAAATGCCCAGAATCTAGGTTCAGTCAATTTGGGTGCGTTTTGGCTAGCAGAGAGAACAAAGATTTGGGGGAAACTTCCAGGGAGTGATTCCAACTCATTTTTTTACCAAACCAGGTGTAGGAAGAGTCCAACTAGGGGTTTTTGGACGTTCTGGAGCCATTGAAGCCATCCATTTCTCATTCTAATAATTGTAAAGCACTGATTTTGACACTTTGAGCATTAATGAAAAATATCCATTGGAAGTTGGACTAGGAGATGTATCCCAAGAGAGGGGTGAACTCCTTTATCATTTTGTTATGTTAATGCGTGTATTTTAATGTTTGTTTATGACTATTTATGTTGCTCATGATTAAGTAAATAAAACTCATTAATCTTTATGTGTGTGTAACTTGATCCTATTACCCAAGCATATACCATTTCACTTGCAATTTTAAAGAGATTCAAGCCTTTACATTTTCAGATCAAGTTGGTATCAGATCATAGGTTTTTGAAGGTTTGATTGTTTGCAAGTGTTTTTTTTTCTGATTCTTACAAGGTTGAAGATCACAAGAGGATAAGTTCAACTTGTAGAGCCAAGTTCTCAACTGTCAAGAAGGAGAACTACACAATCACCTCAAGCTTCAAGGAGATAGTCACCAAGTATGGCTCATGAGGAGAGTCATGAAACTCTTCCTTCAGAGGATGAAACTTTCATAAAATATTTCTATGATGTGACAGAGATGGTGAAAGTTTTATTTGAAGAAAGAAATGCAAGAATGCAAGGTGAAAGCTCAAACCCTCCAAAGGGTAATGGAGATAGTGGTGATAAAACTCCAAAGGGAAATGGAGGGAATGGTGATTCTGCACCTCCTTCACCTCCATCTTCCACCTCTTCTACCATTTCAAAACCACCTCCAAATTATCCAAAAGAACATGGTAAAATTCCTCTACAAACTCCTTTCCTTAAGATTGATATTAAGTTTGAATTGCCTATGTATAATGGAGAGGTAAATGTTGAGAAATTGGATAACTGGATTCGTCAGATTGAAGTGCATTGTAGGATACAAAGGATCAAATATGATGAAACTAATATTAAACTTTATTCTCTAAGATTGAATAGTGCAACACTCATTTGGTGGGAAGACAAAACTCAAGAGGACATGAAGAAACATGGTAAAGTTTTATCATCTTGGAACGATTTTATTGTTGCACTTAAAAGACAATTTTATCCATTATCATACATGTAGAAAGATATTATGGATTGGAAAAACTTTAAACAAACTAAAGGGAAAAGTGTTCAAAGCTACACTCAAGAATTTAGAAGAAGAGCTTTGATTTTGGGGATAGATTTGTATTCTCAAGAAACTTTACTCAAATATATAGGAGGATTGCATAGCTACTTGAGGAACACAATACTTATGTTTAACCCTACAAGTCTATATGAAGTTTGTGTACATGAAACTCGTTTGGAAGCAAGAGGGAGGAATGAACCTGAAGAGGGAAGGAAGAAACCTTTTTTTCATGGAGACAAAGGAAAGAAGAAGTTTAAGGGAAATGGAAGAAATATTTCTTCAGTTGAGAAAGAGGGAGAGAGACTCATATGTAAACATTGTTCAAAAGATGACCACGATGAAGACCATTGTTGGAAACTTCATCCTGAAAAGAGACCCAAAAAGTTCAGCCATAAGGGGAAACCAAAGAATACTGCAACCGTACAACATGATTTAGGTTATGATTCGGGTGATGAAACAAATATTACAGCCATGGGTTTTCAAGGTAAGGATTCTATTGCAAGTACTAGTTCTTCAAGTAGTAGTAGCTTCAATGAAACTCAACATGAAAAAGAAAGAATAGAGCTTTTCCACATAAGGGTGATTTCAAAGCATACCAAGATAGATACTCTTTTTGATACTGGATCTCAAGCACACCTCATATCTGAAGACACTCTCAAGAAACTAAAATTGGAAACTAATCCACATCCTAAACCATACCCTCTAGGATGGATATGTGACAATGCCAAATTGCATGTGACAAGAAGCTGTAAACTTATATTTGCCATCACTGCAAATTTCATAGATGAGATAGAGCTTGATGTTATTCCTTTGGATATCTATGGTATTGTGTTGGGAATCCAATACTTATATGATAGGAGAACCATCTTTCATCGTAATGAGAACAAGTATCATTTGTTTAAAAATGGAGTTGAGTACATTGTTAGAGAACATACAAAGAAGTTGAATTTGTCACTTGTAAATGCTAGACAAATGAAAAGATTAGTCAATGCTAGTAAGAATTTTGTCCTCTTGATGATCAAACCCAAAGACAATGTTGAAAAAGAATTTTCCCAAGGTTGTGATTCAAATTTTAAATATGATTTATATGAGGTTGTTAACCAGTATGATGAGATGTTTCAGGAACAAAACGGATTGCCTCCAAAAAGGGCTATCCAACATGAGATACAATTACAACAAGATTTTCCTCTTCCAAACATTGGTATGTACAGGATGTCAGTCATGGAGAATGTTGAAATTAAAAAAAAAATCCAAGAGTTCCTTGACAAAGGGGTCATCATGTCAAGCACATCACCATGTGGATCACCAATTGTTTTAGTTCCAAAGAAAGATGGTACATGATGCATGTGTGTATATTTCAGGGCCTTGAACAAGCTTAGGGTAAAGAATCACTATCCTCTCCCTAGAATTGATGTTTTGCTTGATTAATTGAAAGATGCTAAGTATTTTACTAAATTGGATTTGAGAAGTGGATATCATCAGATTAGGATTGTTGAAGGAGACACTTGGAAGAAAACTTTCAAAATAAAGCAAGGTTTGTTTGAGTGGATGGTAATTCCATTTGGACTTTGCAATGCTCCTGCTACATTCACGAGAGTCATGCATTATGTTTTAAGGCCTTTTCTTGATGATTGTGCGATTGTCAACTTGGATTACATTTTTATATTTAGTGAATCTCGTGAAGATCATGTTATGCATGTAAAGCAAGTTATGGATGTCTTACAGAAAGAATGTTTTTTTTTGAAGATGTCTAAATGTGAGTTTGGAAAGACCTCACTTGTTTACTTGGGACATATTGTTTGAGGAGGAGAACTGAAAATTGATCCTTCCAAGGTCAAAGTCATTTTGGATTGGCCAAAGCCCAATAATGTGACAGAGGTAATAATCTTTTTGGGAGCATCCCAATATTGGAGAAATTTTATTGCTAACTTCTCTTCAATTGCAACTCCATTACATGTAATGAAAAACATTAGTCAAGTTTTCCAATGGGGAGGCATGCAACAAAAATCATTTGATGCATTGAAGGAGAAGATTAGGTCAACTCCGGTTCTTACACTTCCAAATTTGAGACAACCATTTGAGACCCAAACAGATGCAAACAATTCTGCAATGGGAGCAGTCTTGTTGCAACATGGTAAGCCCATTTATTTTCATTCTAAAACTTTTAATGGTGTTGTGATTAACTATCCTACTTATGATAAGGAGTTGTATGCGTTGGTGCAAAGTGTGAAAAAATGGAAACATTATTTTTTGGGAAAAGAAACTATCATTCACACAGATCATCAACCATTGCAATACTTACAATCACAAACAAAGCTACAACAAGCAAGGCACTTTAGATGGATGGGTTTTCTACAACAATTCCACTTGGTTATAAGGTATAAAAAAGACATTTATAACAAAGTTGTTGATATGCTTTCTAGGCCTACCATTAGTGCTTCATTTATTCTTAAGCATAATCTATCATGCATGAGAGCTATGTTGAACAATATGCTTTAGATACTGATTTTAAAGAGGTTTATGCAACTTTGTGTCATTCTAACCAAGTTGAGGAATTGGATTACCATGTGCATGATAAGATTTTGTATCATCTTGTAAAGCTATGTATTCTGCAAGTTGAAAGAGTCAACATCATAAGGGAAGCTCATTCTTCTCTTATTGTTGGCCACTTTGGTGTAGGCAAGACAATGGCTAATTTGCAAAGGTATTTCTATTGGCCTAAAATGAATGAAAGTGTTTCAAGATATGTAAGAGGATGTTCTTTATGTGCTACAAGCAAGCCTAGCAATAGAAAGTTGGGTTTTTTACTCCACTTCTGGTTCCTTGTCGTCCTTGGGAAAGCATTTCCACAGACTTTGTAGGAGGTCTACCTCTATCTAAAAATAATCATGATTATATTTATGTTGTGGTTGACCATTTCAACAAAATGTGTATTTTGATGCCTTGTAAGAAGTAGGTTACAGCTGAGGAAATGACACAAATGTTCTTTCAGCATGTTTGGGTACATTTTGGGTTGCTTAAATCCATTATTCCTGATCAACATTCTCGATTTATAGGGAATTTTTGGTCAAGTTTATGGGCACTCATGTACACCAAGCTGAAAAAGAGCACAAATTTTCATCCACAAACCAATGGTCAAACAGAAGTGATTAATATAAAAGTAGTGCATCTTCTTCGTGGTTATTGAAGCAAGCATCCTAGGCTTTGGGATGAGCACCTACACTACATTCAACATGCTTAAAATTGAGCTAAGCACTCTTCAAATCAAACATCTCCATTTGAGGCATGTTTTGGTTATTTGAAAAAATCTCCTTTAGATTTTATCTTTGGGAAAGACATTGCTATTGATGGTCAATATGACACTAATAGGGAAAATAAGTTCATTGACCAAATTCAGTTGGTACATCAAATGGTACAAGAACAGTTGCAAAAGAGCCAAGACAAGTACAAGACAAGACATGAAAAGCATCCCATTGATCATAGTTTCCAAGTTGGATATGAAGTTCATCTTTACATTATCAAAGAGAGGCTTAGAGGAGAAGGTAAAAAACTGAAACCAATTAGATATGGACCTTTCAAGATTCTTGAAAAGATTGGTAACAATGCCTTCTGTTTGGATTTGGCTCCTTATATGCAAATGTATGCAATTGTCAATGTTAAGAATTTGAGATTTTATGAGCCACCTTTGATTGATGATCAAGGAGAACATGTTTTTATTCCTTCTATAGATGATTTCTCACCAGAATATCTTTCAGAATTGCATGAATACACAATCCTTGACAGGAGGATGAGAAGTTCAAAATGAGGGAATGTGGAATACATTTGAGTTGTTCTTAAGGGAAAAAATCCAAGAAATTCCAAGTATATTGAGGTCATAAAGGTGAGGGAACTGTAACCTAATCTTCATATTGACTAAAAGTAGTCTTTTGGATGTCCAAAAGCTTCCCAATGGGGAGGAGTGATCCAGAAGATAAAAAATATGCTCAAAAATAAAAGTGCTTGGAATTTCTTCAAAATAGACTCATGCATAGGTCTCATCCTCATGATCCCAACGCAACCTGAATGGGTTCAAATAGACGTCGTATGAGTGAGATATTGTGTTCTATCCACTTTGTCAAATAGACAAAATTTTGATGATTGTACAGTCGATACAGTGTTGACGTGGCATGTTTGTACTAACACGTGACAAGGTGACATGGATTGTTGAATGGGAAGAAGTGATAACATGTCATGGTCATACTACTGATGTGGCAGCTGACCGTACTGACACATGGCAGGAGGTTGTACTGACATGTGGTAGTTGTTGATGTGGAATAGGTTGACATGGAAAAGTATCGTACATGACATGTGTCATTTGTTGAGCTATAAGATGGTGACATGGTAGATTTTTGGACCAATTGAATGGTTCCACATGGCCCATACATGGTTTTCCATGTGGCATGCCCTCCAATGCATAAATTTTTGGTTTGTTGTTCACGGGGGTCAAACCGGCGACCTCCGGGGATAGGTGGCATGTCTTGGCGGGGGGCGGGATACCAACCCACCCACACGATGTTTCTTACCCTAACATGTTGTTGGCATAGGGGTAGACCCAGGGTTCAACACTTCAACAATGCATGAACAAAACCTTAACTACCGACCCTTTCATCAACACCTGCGAAGCAAGTGAAGTCTCACCCGAGGTAGAGGCAGGGGGTTACAGGACTCAGGTGTCTGTAACCAAGCTGGGACACAGATATGTGATTATAAAAATTCACAAAGTACTTTAATAACAATTACAATATTATATGCATTAGTTCATTAGCTTTATTAACATCACAGAACAAACCCTAAGACAGATCGATGCAGTAACAATAAAGATTAAGCACTTCAACCACTTAGCACACAACATAGAGTTAGAGAAAACATTAATTAATCCTTAACATATGTGAAGCACTAAGAATCTACATATCTATCTAACATAAATAATAAGAAAAGAACTGAGCAGATTCATAACATAAGCAACAGAACACAAAGCAACCAGAAGAAAAAAGATATACATGGTTCACCCCAGTGTGGGGCTATGTCCACCAACTTCTTCGTCTTCTTTATTAGTATTCAATATTTTTACATTCATCCACTCTTATGCACTAAGCCACAAATCCAAGCTTCACAAAGGACAGGAGATTTGTGCACTGAGCGCCAGATCCTCCTTCCCAAAACTATGTCACATCACAAAGCCAACTTTTCTATCTAGCACAGAGCCTTACATACACAATCTGTTGCATAAAGAAACTCAGAGCCACTTGCACTTAGCTACTTCGCTCTTACATCACTTAGCTTAGCTACTTATACCTTAAAATATTTATTCTTTTATGCTTTTATAATTAGGCCTAAGCATGGGTAAAACCATGGGCCGACATCCCATAACCCATTAAAAAAACCCTAATGAACCCCTTGTTGGGTCCACAATGTCCACAAAACAAGTGATATATGTGATCTTGGCTCCGCATAGGCACTCCTTCCTTGATCACTACGTCGAAGTCCAAAAAGTGGTCAAACCTAACCAAGATTTCCTCAAAACTTGGTTGAGGGCCAACAGGCCCCCAACACTCACCTGTGACTCGTCCTGAGTCACTCAGGTTTGGGCAATGCTGCTTCAAAGGCCTCGAGCTTCACTTGAGCTGCCTTGACTTGTTGCTTCGCCTAAGCCTCCTACTCAATGAGCTCTTGGATCATCTTCTCTATAATAGGCCCTTCCAGGCATTGTTCCACTATTGCAACCACTTGGTCCAATTGTGAGCCTTGTCCTTCAATTTCTTCAAACACTTTGCAGGCTTCATCCTGCACTGGTTGCAGCTTCTACGTGACTTCCATTACTCTGCCCTGGATGGCAGTAATTTGTTGATGTACCACGTGTTGTTCCTGAGATCTCTTCATTCTTTCTACTGCAGTGAGTATCTTCATTTGCGCCTGTAATGACAGTGCATGTTGCTTCTCCTCCTATAACTGTGCTTCCAGTTTCCTTAGCTCCAGATATTCTATGAGGTGTCCATAAGTTTGCGCGCTCCTATTGCTTAGTTGTTTTCATTCTGAGGTGAGGGCCATGATCCTTCCAACTGTGTTTTTAGCAGCTTCCTCCCTCTGGTTGCTCACCTCCTACAAAGTGATCAATAATTCTTGGATATCCAACTCCGTTATCCTCACTTGAAGATTCTAGATGGTCTCAATGAGCTTCACCACTTGAACCTCGACTAACTCATATTCCTCCTATGCCAAGCTTGGAATAGAGAGAAGTGCTTTATTCACCGCTTCTTTGATCACAGTGATCACAGTCTTCTCTGCTAGTAGTTGGTCCTTTTCTCTTTGTATCTTCGCTTTGTCCTCCTCGAGCATCGCCTAAAACTCATCTTTCTCATTTTCATAAGCGGTTATGCAGTACTGCACAACTCGTAGTTTCTCCAGGACTTCTTCTTTCTCTTGTCTCAAGGCTTCTGTAGCCTTATCCTTTTCTTCTTGGACTTTCTGAAGTCAAGCCTCTGTCACATCTGCTAATATTCTCAATTGGGTGAGCTCATCCCCCAATTCTGTAACCTGTGACGAAGAAGGCGCAGTAGGTACTACGTGGATTAATTGAATAGCTTGTTGTATTTCCTTCAGCTCCTTCTCGACTCTCTCATATAGCTCTTCTTTCTTCGCTCCATATCTCTGCAAGAGATCTTCGAACGCATCCTCCATCACTCCACGGACCAAGATGATATCATCCTCTATGAGTGTGGCCTTTATCTGGGGCTTGCTAACGCATGTCTTCTTTCTTGTTGAAGGTTTCTGCAGACAAAACCTTCCTCTTCCACGGTGTTTCTGTTTCAGTGGGAGGGTCCTTCGGCTGTGTAGCTTCACCTTCTCCTTCCTTTTCTCCTTCATCCCCTCCTCCTTCTCCATTTAATTTGTCTCCTCCTCCCGATGAGAAAGATGCATTTTCTCCTGAGGCATTGTCTTCCTCGTTAGTCTCTATATTCTGAACTTCCTCCTTTTTCTTCTTCTTCTTCACACTGGACCGTCCTGCATGCTCGAACCGGGTGACCAAGGGGCTTCCTATAATTTCAGCGTCGGAGAGTTCGACATCAACGACACGTGTCTGAAATTATTCCGGCCATTACTTCATGATATTCTCCATGTCTTCATGTGTCATCTTATAATAGGAATGTAATTATTCCTTTCTCTCATCTCTGTGCGCAGTGATATATATAAAATGGGGATTTGCGCAAAACTTGACTATCGATATGTACTGGTGTAGGGTGCACTATGTCATGCACGAAAATGACTTGATGGAAACCTTCAGTTGCTAATAGTAGGCATGGAACACTGTGTTTGAATGCCATTGCTTCGACATGTCGTTGGTGTACCACAAGGTAGAGAACCTAGCGGCCAATGACTTTGATGGTTCGATCTATGGGAAGGTGGCTCCTTTTGACATTTTCCAGGTGAAAAATGCAATCAATACGAGAAACTAGCTAAAGTGGAACTTGTATCCTTGATCCTATGCTTAGCGTTAGTCTTTCTCGAGCTCATTGATGAGGTAACTCGCCCAATTCATCTACTTTCCCTCCACGCATTTTCTTGTGAGGTCCACCATGAACCTGGTGACCTGTGTGGGGAAGTTCTTTCTTACGATCTTGCGAGCTATGAGTTGGCAAGAGAGGTGCACTGTGCCATATTGGATAGATTCTACCTTGTAGCCTCGCTTTCCCTTTTCAACTTCTCCAGAAGCCTCCTTGATGCGTCGGGCCAGGGAGCGATCTGAGGTCTTCCCTGGGTAAAACTGTTGAGGGTCGGGTCCCTACATTCTCATGTAATCAGGTGGATCAACATCAGATCCATAGTAATCTACCTATCGAGCCACAAGTATCTACCATGGTAGCACGAAAAGAGGAGTTTAATGCAAGCATTAATCTCTTGGTGTCAAACAAAATGGGGAATCTTCATCACGTTTAGTATTGTGGACTACGCCAGCTCCTTAATCCATGGCTGGGAGAACAGGCGAGGATTATTCCTGGTGGTCTTCCTCAAATATCTATGGGGTGTGGGTATCACATAGTTATTTCTACCTCCAAGGTTGAAGTCACTGTTCTTCAGTAATAGGATCTATCCCAACTGAATTCCAACTACGCATATTCCTATTAAAATGTACGCAGTGATCAAAGTGTACTTGAAGTCCTGTGGATTTCTATCGCGGTTAACTGCAGTAGCCAAGGGCATGATATAATATGGTAATATTGACGGGATCTGCTTTGCATTAGCCAGATCGTCGTGATGCTTACTTCGTTGCTTAGTCATAGGATTGACAAGGCTCGAACGACGTCCAGTCGAAGGGGAAGCCTGGAGTCCTCTAGTCGATGATGCCTGTACTCCTTTAGACATATCTTTATCATCCATAAAGAAACTCCTCGATGGATTTCTCTAACTTAGTGCATTCGCCCAATATTCTCACTGTTTAACAGACAAGTCGAGGTAGGCGAATGAATAGTGGGGTAGACAAACAGGCAACGACGTCTAGTTTTTGATAACACAATACAATCAATTCTCTTCTTGTCTTAGATGATCATGAGAAGCAAAAAGTGGTCCCAGTGTAGCGTCCAACGGGTTAAATAAGTGAGCATCGTAACATATTCTTCCAACGGGCAAGCATGCTTCCATTAATGTGAATCTGTCCATTATGATGCGTTCTTAATGTCCCAAACGCAGTCCATCTGCCCATAAATGTGTTTCCTAGTCATTCTGGAGCATCGTTCTAACGGTCGGGGTGCCTCCAATGGTCATATGGCTTCACCAAGGCGAATCCCCATTCTGTGCGGTTTTTTTGTTCTGGCGAGGTTCAAAGCCTGCAAACCTACCTCCTGCAAAGTCTTCCATTTGTTCTCTGTAACTTCTTGTAGCTTTTCCAACTTGGCTTTCTTCTTACTAAGCTTCCTTGCCTTCTTTCCTGTAATTTGAGTCTCTCTAATTGTTTCTGAAATTCTCTTTCCATTCTTATTCTTATCTTCTCCTAGCGTAGTGACTTCGCATTGTTGATGTGCTCTCAAAGGGTTCGAAGTTAATACCTCTTATCTTATTAATTCTAGGGTGGGTATTCTTCTTTCTTGCATGAATAGGTCCTTCAAACCTTCTTGCATTCTTTAAGCTTGAACAACTAATTCTCTTGCGTTGTGTTGCTTCGACTTAACTTCTCATTCTTCTATCAATCGATCTATTTTTCTAGCTATGAAATCCCTTAGTTCTTGCTTTTTCTTTTCTGTAGCTCCTTCCTCTGCTTTCGTTCTGATTTGATCCTTCTCAATCCAAGTATTTCCTAACAAGAGAGGGAAAGGGGCGATGTTCTCAACAAACTTAATGACTTCAAATTCCTCTTCAGTTGATGTTCCATGGATGATAACAGGTACATTAGTAACTCTTCCACATAGGGTTATCATATTTCCTTTAAACAAGCCTATCCTTCCCAATGAAGGTATCACAGTAGGTTTTCCCAAAATTTCCCAAGTTTCTTCTGTCATAATATTCACTTGTGTTTCCTCATCCAAGACACAGTCTATGTCGAAGTCTTCTATTCTTTTACTTATGCGTTATTTTACCTTCAATATCTCTGGTAAACTGACATCTTTGTGCTCATTCATCGTTTCTTTCAATTGTGATAACATAGTCTGAGATTTCTCCGACTCATTCTCTCGATGATTCTCTAACATGCTCTTATTCTCTTGACTTCCTTCATATTTTTCTTGTCTCATGTTCATTTGTCCGACTTTATAAATCATCCTTGGACAATCCTCAACTTCATGACCAACAATTTTACAAAAAAGACAAATAGGACCTGTACTAGGGCATTTCTTAGCAAGATGTCTCGATCTTCTGCAGTTATAACATAGTGTCAATCCTCTCTTTCTCTTGTATGTTCCCCAAATTTTTCTATGTTGTGCACTAGGATCACAGTGTTGGACCTGCAATATGTAAAAATTCTTTCTAGGTTCTTGCATCCACTTATTAGTCCAAAAATTCTTTCTATGCATAGGAATAACATATCTCTCTTCATTTCTATTAAATTTATTCAGATCAACTCTTTCTTCCAACTGCGCGCTAGCTTTTAGACTAAGACATAATATATTAAAAATACCTCAATTCATGCTTTCAAAACAAAAAAATTCTCTTAGCTTACTCTTATCAAATCACAAAGAACCATTTGTTGGCATAGGGGAAGACCGAGGGTTCAACGCTTCAACAACGCACCAACAAAACCCTAACTACCGGCCCTTTCGACAACACCTGTGAAGAAGGCAAAGTCTCACCTGAGGTAGAGGCAAGGGGGGTTACAGGACTCAGGTGTCTGTAACCAATATGGGACACAAATACATGATTATAACACTTCACAAAGTACTTTAATAACACTTACAAGATGATATGAATTAGTTTATTAGCTTTATTAACATCGTAGAACAAAACCTAAGATGGATCAGTGCAGTAACAATAAAGATTAAGCACTTCAACCACTTAGAACACATCACCAAGTTAGATATAACATTCATTCATCCTTAACATATGTGTATCACTAAGCATCTACAAATATATCTAACATACATAATAAGCAAAGCACTGAGCAGATTCATAACATAAGCAACACAACACAAAGAAACCAGAATACACAAGATATACGTGGTTCACCCCAGTGTGGGGCTACATCCACCAACTTCTTCGTCTTCTTTATTAGTATTCAATATTCTTACATTCATCCATTCCTGTGCAATAAGCCACAGAGCCAAGCTTCGCAAGGGACAGGAGATCTGTGCACTGAGCGTGAGATCCTCCTTCCCAAAACTAGGTCACAGCACAAAGCAACCTTCTCTATCTAGCATAGAGCCTTACATACGCAATCTGTTTCACAAATAAACTCGGAGCCACTTGCACTTAGCTACTTCACTCTTACATCACTTAGCTTAAGTACTTCTACCTTACAATCTTTACTTATTTATACTTTTACAATTAGGCCTAAGCATGGGTAAACCCATGGGTCGACATTCCATAACCCATTACAAAAAACCTAATGAACCCCTTGCTGGGTCCACAAATCCCACAAAACAAGTGATATCCATGATATAGGCTCCTCCTCAGTGCTCCTTCCTCAATCACTGTGTCGAAGTCCAAAAAGTGGTCAAACCTGACCAAGATTTTCTCAAAACTTGGTCGAGGGCCAACACATGTTTCTGAAAAAAATTAAGTTTTCAAAAGTTTGGAGTTGGACGAGGTCCGGTACGAGGCTTAGCCCCAGCCCCTAGCTATATGTTCCTTACCATATGAATCTACAAAAAAAATCTAGTGTGAGGTTCAACTGGCTCACCACTTGTCAACCGTTCCTACAGTCCTTTGACCACGTGCTCAAATACTTGTCAACACCACATTCAATTTTGCAATGGGTCCCGGTTTAGGCGTTGGGTTGTGGCCATATGGCACCCTTGCGGCCAACACCTCCGCCCTTGGGGGAGCTAATCATGCTAACGGTGTGACATCATTCCCATTTTTTTGGAATGCACATGTTTGCTGGGTTTAGGCATGAGAAACGCCCAAAATCCAGGTTCAGTCAGTTTGGGTGTGTTTTGGTGAGCATAGACAACAAAGATTTGGGAGAAACTTCCAGGGAGTGATTCCAACTCATTTTTTGGCCAAACCTGGTGCAGGAAGAGCCCAAATAGGGGTTTTTGGACGTTCTGGAGCCAGTGAAGCCATCCATTTCTCATTTTGAGCTTTGTAAAGGAAGGATTTTGACACTTTGAGCATTAATGAAAAAGATCCATTGGAAGCTGGACCAGGAAATGTAGCCCAAGAGAGGGGTGAACTCCTTTATCATTTTGTTGTGTTAATGTGTGTATTTTGATGGATTTTTATGATTGTTTATGCTGCTCATGATTAAGTAAAAAAAACTCATTAATCTTTTTGTGTTTGTAACTTGATCCTATTACCCAACAACATACCATTTCACTTACAATTTTAAAGAGATTCAAACCTTTACATTTTCAGATCAAAAGGTAAGAGATGGTGTAGACCTTGCTTCTTGTTACTGGTCTTGTTGGAACAACAAAGTATCCATTGTCTAATATATCGTGATACATTTTCCTGCATTCTAGGCAAGTACACATACCTTTGTAAGTTGGCAACCATCTTCCCAACACTGAAATCTCGTGGAACCTTGGAAGTGTGAACCTCTGTGATAAGTTGTAGTTGTTGACCTTTAGGGACACAGAGCTTGTCAAGATTATATAGTAAACAATTTTGGAAATGATAGTCGGCCTTGTCGTCGCCTTATTCTATATAAATTTGGCCCTGTAGTTGCTAGAAAACCTCCTTGAATTCCTCATCTTTTGTGTATGCCTCTTTGTATGCATCACAGGTAAAAGGTTCCACATGCATCAAAGTTCCCAAAGATGTAATATTGTATGTGGATGGTTGTGAAAGCATGTCTTCCAACTTGTTTGTTGTAACTATTTGCGTCGTTACGACAACCATTCTAGTAACAGGTGCAATTTTTTTTTTTAAAGGTGGGTGCGCGAGTGTAGAAGTAGCAACATACTGAACTGTACGATGCCACTCGAAAAACAACAAGACTCAACCACGAAGTTCAACACAATAAGACTGAAGGCCTCAATGAGAAACTGCAACAAATACAACCATACGCAGAGGTGCACACCGCAGACATTTAGCGACAAAAGTAAACTGACCACCCTCCCATCCTACATTGAAAGGTTAGGACCTCCAAGACACATAATCAATGCTCAAGCCCAGTTTCCCATCGATTTTAACCATTTAAGGTCTCAGGGCTGGCAACTAGGGCTGGCAACTGTTCTGAGGAACATGGAGGTGTCTACATCCCACCCGACACAACAGACCAAACAACCAACTAACCACAATCAAGCACAACATAAATAAGAAGAACAATTGCGCACCCTTACAGAAGGCGCGTGACAAGGACTCTGACATCAACCCAACCCTCAATAGGACGAGACATTGTCCATCACTCAACTAACATTAACATTTTGATGGCGGGCCATAAATCATTTGCCAAATACAACCTAATGTTAGTATGGTAATCATTTAAAAACTCAATAAGTCAACATGTACACTAAATTTAGCATTCAGAATCGATCTACATTAAGGGTTTAACCATTTAAAATCCAGATTCCACGTCATAATGATTTAAACAACCCATCTTTGATAATTGCATAAAAAGAATAAATCCTTTATTTAAATAAATAACTAAAGGTATAACCTTTTTCCTTAACGATCAAATAGAAGAATAACAACCCGTATTAATGATTAAATGGAAGAGTAATATTGCTTTACATGAACTAATAAAATGCAGGACAATTTCTTCCATTAAATTTCATTATATTCCATAGTAAGATGATTCATACAACCACTTTACCTTTCATTCATTATGATACAAGGAATGACCTTACAATGGCATACTATGCTAATATTTACAATAACATTCCTTGAGTTAGATTACAATGATATGATAAAATGACATTATAATAACCTTACTTTACATTTATTCAATTACCTTACTAATCTACCTCTACTATCCAATCAAAACCATCTCCCTCCCTAAAGGAAACTTCAACGAATTCCATCTTTGATAATAAAAATAATAAAGGAAAGAATAAAATAAAATAATTACATTCCATTCTTCCTTACTCATTTTCTTAGTTTAATTAAAAGAAATAAAAGAAATAATAGAAGGAATAAAAATAATAAACGAATGAATTCCTTCCTTCATTTTTCTTAGTTTAAATATAGAAATAACCGAAATAAAAAAAGGGATACTATAATAATTAAAGGAAATAAAAATCTTCCTTAATTTAAAAGGCAGGCCTTTTGGGCTCACGGGTAGGTCATTAATACTCAGCTGCACATGTGTCGAAGGAATAGTAAAATAAATTTTGGCTAGAAGACAAGGGGCATGATTACCCTAAAAATACACTGACAAGATTATAACACTGTCACTGTGGACCTCTCAATAATAAACTATTATTTCTTTGTCAACAAAACGCAATGATTAACGCAACCCAACACGCAGCCAATCGCAATGACAGTTAGAAATGTGGAAACCAAAACGCAGCAAGTCCAGAATTATTAACGCAGCTGCTACAACATTTCAGTTATCACAAGGATAAATATCATTTAATCCACAACTAATTTAACAACATGAGTCCATTAAATATATGGCAGATAAAAGATAAGTTGGTGACTGAGGATCATGAAGGTTCTCGCCATGTGTGAGGCGCTCAGAACAGACAATAAATAGTAAAACGCAGACCCAATGGTAAAACGCATCAACAGGCATCAAGAATAGTAAAACGCAATAGTGAAATGCAATAGTGAACC
>CBVK0100742882.1:0-18958 GCA_900067695.1 Picea abies | reverse complement strand
CGCTCCAAAAGAAGAGGGAAGTTGAAGGTTGAATGGAAGAAGTAATGAAATATAATAACGAGGCCAAGGAAAGGGCAAACAAATCCCTCAAGGAAAAGGACGAAGCCAAAATTATGGTGCATAAAACACAAGTGGTCGTCCAAAAGTTATACAAGGAAATTCTGGAAGTCTCGATAGTAGTAGAAGCTACTATGGAAGAAAAAGTATTGAATATCGACAAAGTTATCAAAGGATTCTAATTATATATCGAAGACCTACACTTGTGAAGTATGTCAGGCACACCACTAGAAGTAAGAGTTGGTAGGGAGAGAATGATGATGACAACAGTCACCAACATGAAGAAGGTGGAAGAAGAGTGTGCCAAACTCTTTGAGGAGAGCACGTAGATCTAGACATACTTAGTGGAAGATCCAGAGATGAAGTTTTTGGAGGCCAAATTAAGAGAAGCACATGGAAATGCACAATGAGCTTCAAAGAAAGTAACTACACTTCCACTAGTTGAAGGTATGACAACCATTTTGGCATAGAGGCAGTCATACATGGAAGTGGAGAAGATGAGCGATCAACAAAAGATCCTTTAGTAGCATTTAGTACCGTTTCAGGAAAAAGTAGTGAGGGCGATAGGTGAAATGGCCACTACAGAGGGAAAGGTAAAACAAGAAACTCAATAAGAAGAAGAAAAACTTACAGCCTTGACTACACAGTGGGCCGAAGAGATCATAGAAATAGAGGAATCCATACTCAAATAAGTGGAGGTAGCTAAAGAATCTTCCCAAAAGTTCATTGAGGTATGGAGGAGTATGAAACAAGCCTAAGTGGCTAGGGATGAACCACAAGTTAGTGTTGGGGGTCTATTGAAAAGGAAGTTTTGGATTCAATTTTGATAGTAATCCTAAGTGTAGAAGAAGTGTGCATAAGGAGAAGGAAGACTAGGGAGTGCGCAGTTGAGGTGCATTCAGGAGGATAGTGTGCAGAAAGAGGAATACAACAGAGTAATAAAAAAGAGATAAGAATAAAGGAGAGAATAAAAGATGAAGAAGAAAGAGGGCCAAAAGGAAGGATGACAGCTCGACGTTTTAAATATAGAAGGACATGCAAAAGCTGTAAGAACAATAGTGAGTGAAAAAAAAGATGAAGAAGAAAGAGGGCCAAAAGGAAGGATGACAGCTCGACGTTTTAAATATAGAAGGACATGCAAAAGCTGTAAGAACAATAGTGAGTGAAAAATAAACATGTAGAAGGAAAAGCAGGTGAAAGCATCCCGAACAACAAGTTAACTTGAAGTTAGCATGTATTGTAATAAGGTTTTGGGGATGAACAAAGTAGTCTTTCAATCCCTAGAAATCATGTATAAATATGTAATGGGTTGGGAGAATAGGGGTTGGTTGATTCCCTTTTTTATGAGTTCTGCTAGGTTATGTTTAGGTATGCTGAGTATGGGAGTTCCTCTTGAGCGAAACTAAGGAGATGATACAGAGAGAGAAAGGATTGCACTACAAAGAGGCTAAGCAAGGAGAAGAGAAAGATAGCCATGATATATCTTTGTAATCATAGTGTGCAAGCCTGAAGCAATTACTAAATGCATAATAAAGAAGCTAGCCATAGTTGGGTGAACCACGTTAAATGTTGTGTTGAATGTATTTTGTATGATTGTTTATGAAATCTGTCTAAATGTGTATTAGAATATATTTGTCTTATGTGTAATCATGGTGCAATTCCCAATAGTTATAATTGTTAAAATAATGGGTTTATGTTGTAGTCTCCAATATAATGGTAATATGAATCTCATATTTACTAAGTAACTCAAGAGAACACTTGTATAATAAAGTGCACCTACCAAATAATTAAGAATGAATAGAATAATAACCTCCCATTTCCTCACCACTATAGAAAGTGCAAACAAACAACACTACTGGAAAAAAGGTTTCATGCGCCCAAAGTCAAGTTTCAGTTGTTTGAGAGCCCTAACTTTTACTTTACATTGTTTGCATTGATACATTTTCTTCCCCTCATCTAATCGCTCCATTGTCTTATAAGTTGTCACCAAAATTTTATGTACAATGCTTTTTAATAGGCAACTGAGATTCACTTTTTGTCCGTATAGGTAAACAAGATTTGTGCATTGCTTCCATTTAAATTCATAATGTATTCGTGAGAGTTAGGATATTAGTTTGTATTTCTAGAGGGGCTTCATCAAAACCAAGAACAAACCAGGCTCCTAAATGATTGTTAATTGGACCAAGATAACTCTTGTTCTGCAGATTCGTTGGTGTATTCAACATGTGAAATTCTTTGGTCCAAATAATTATGAAATTCCTTGACAATACCCATTTAATTCCCTGCTCCAAAGCTGTCAATTTGGCACAATGCAAAAGAATATTTGCATACATTTTTTAAGTTTGGCTCAACACTGGCTAATTCCATTTATCGAAAAAATATATCCAGGGATTTCTCAACATGACTAACTATGTGAATATTTGCATACGTTTTTTAAGTTTGACTCAACACTGGCTAATTCCATTTATCGAAAAAATATATCCAGGGATTTCTCACCATGACTAACTATGTGAATCCCGCAATTATGCGTTCCATGAATCAACATCCCTTTGAAGGGAATCCGTGAAAGAGTTCCAGAGTCTTATTCATAAAACAAATCCGTCCAAATCTTGCAATCATCGTTGGTAAACTTTTTCATACAATTTGTGTGCCCTCTCTATCTATGGTGAAAGCGTCTGACTCAAAACCATCTTTAGATAGGATTTTTTTGACGGGCGAAATTGACCGTCCGTCAACTGGGAGAGTGGAACCGGGTGATCTGAGGATCTTCGGTTGAAGTAATTGATGTTTGAGGGGGAATACTGTCGAATGAACGGCTTCTAGTCACTATAGGGGAGAAATTAGGGGGTGGAGGAGTCTTGCAACCACCTCGTACCATTAATTTAGTTCAGGCCCTCCTTCTAGCGCCATTTGTTGACGGGCAAAATTGATCGTCCGTCAACTGGGAGAGTGGAACTGGTCCGGGGTTGTCTAAATAACCCAAGCCATTTGGAATGGACCACCCTGACGAGTTTAATGGCTCCGTTGGCCACTCTACGGTCTCGTATGGAAACCAAAGAGAAGTGATTTGAGCTAAGAAATCTAAAGGGAAACTAGAAACTAATAAAACAAAGACAAAGAACTAAACTAATAAAGGAAACTAGAAACTATAAAGCAAACTAAAATAACTACACTAATCTAACTATAAATTACTAACTATTTATATATACAAGATACTAACTATGATTATAATAACTCAAATCAACTACCTAATTATCAGCTATGATATTCCTTATTCACAAATGTACAATGTGGACAAATTACAGATTTGATTAAAACCTGTGAAACTAATGTGATTGCTGCCCTGAGACAGCCAAGGGTCTCTTTTTTGATTTTTTGTATTTATGAAAAGGAAATAAAGCTAACTAAAATTAAGCAATCTAATATATATTACTGAAATAAAACAATATAATATAAACCTAACTAAACTGTCATTTATATTAAACTACTTAATTGAAACAGTAAATATCTAATTAATTGACCTGGAAACGCTCCAAGTCGGCCCTGTGTAAGATGACTTCTTAAACTGGTTGGAGGAATAAATTCACACCATTTAGTCCTTAACCCTCTCGAAAACGATTATCTATGCTGCTTCTTGAAGTATGTTACATGACAAACAAGACATAAAAGAAATCATAACCGCTTTCTGATGATAAATCTCTGCAATAAGGGAAACCTATTATGCAGAAAACTTATATAACAATTCAACCTACGAAGAAAACAAAGCTATCATTCATAAAATGAATCAACAACTGTTATGTCCTTTATCTCTTAGGAAGGAACAAGATATGCATCATATGCATGTGATTTAGATAACAAAGTAATACTAAACCATCAACAAAATGATATACAAAACTTGGGACAAAGTGTCGATATATTGAAAAGCAAAAGCTATGACAACAAATCAATTCTGCTCCAGTTTGAATCAAAATTACATATCCTTGTTCTTCCACAACTGATCATGTTTCATTATTACAAAACCATAAGTTTATATAAGTTTCTCACAAGGTAAAACATCCTTGTGAATAATAGCAAACAGTTTTACACAATCTGGGAATAATCCCAAAAATCTCTTAAACTAAGTAACTAAAAATGCAAGTGAAATCCTTAAGATATCTTCCAACTGCCTCTCATATCCATTGCCAATTCAAATTTGCCTGTAATAGACATAAAGATCAAGTTAGAGGAGTATTTTATTGAGAAAACAATAAAAAAATGACTCTATAGACTTGGCTACAGAATCTTCTGATTCTGTAGCTGGTCTAGAATAGTAAACAGGACCAGATATATAATCAAATCAAATTGAATCCAATCATCAACAAATTACTAATGATTGAATAAAAATAATCCTTTAAATCAAACCAAATTGAACAGAATACAATTGGGACAGAGTGGGAATACTCTGTTTTCCCAATCGTCATAAAATCAAATCAAATCTTAACAAGATTGTTCCATGGATGCAATCAATGGTAAACCAAATCGTATGAGATACAAAACAATCATCATCGGTTCGCATAGGATCCAAATCGTTTAATGAATAGCCAAAATAGAAAAATGGTCACGATAAAACAGGCATAACTTTATCCATAAAATCTAGTCATAGACTTTATATGCTGAATTTCCTACAGTTCATAGATATGGTCATAACTGTCATAGACTAGTTATAGTAATGAATTGATAACCTTTAATTAAAATAACAATGTGTAAACAACCTCCATTGTAATCGGATGAAATCATATCAAATCAATAACCTTTACACAGTCAATGGACAGAGGCATGATAAAATCTACAAATTCATGAACTGAGTAATAATCCACACCAATCTTCACGGAGTTAATTATAGACACAACATCATAACCTTAATCAAAATCCAATTCGAATAAGTTGCAATCAATGAGAATCAAATCAGTTGCGATTCGGTTATGTATCAACAGAAAAGTATGAAATTTGGTCGAAGGAAATTGAAACAATTAACCCATCTATTAATCATACTCATATCATAACCAATTCGAATTATACCATTGACTGTATTCGAAATTCGGGATACCAACAACAAATTATTTTTAAAAATATTAACAACTTGTATTATCAACAGAACATCGAGCTAATTTTGAAGAATCATATCTATTCAATGATCTATCGAATCAAAACCAAATCCAATCGAATTTTAAATGATAACCAAAAATAAAACAAACATTATATACAACAAAGCATGCTTATGTAACAGAGCAGGCGAAATATGTACAAGTAAAGTAATATAAATGAGAAAAATATACCATCACAGCTGCTGGGACTTATGTCAATTTTGAATTGATAATTGCAGTGGTAGACTCGACGTTTTTTAATAGGACTGAACCCGTGGTTCGTTGCTTCTTATCGGAGGGTTGCACCTTTTCATTCTGACCAGTGAGATTTGCCACTTGGTTTTCCAAATCGTAGATTCTGGATTGCAACGTAGGTACATCCAAGTAGTACCTTTCCACCCATAACCCACATTGATCACAAGGTGCAGCAACAGGTTGAACAGAAGGGGGTTTTGATGATTCCCCGAGGGTTTCATGGAGTGGTTCAATACCAGGAAAATCAGGGTTATCCCACAGACAAGGAGGTAGGTTCTTGACGAAATCATGAGGAGGTTTGCCACACAATCCCTCGGAGTAAGGATACTCTTCGGCGAGAAATCGTTCAATGTCTGAATCAGAGTCCTCGCTAACCATGATAGGCTCTATTTTGGCAAGAAGCTTAGATTTATTCCTCCCCATGCGAGAGATCAATCTTGCATTTTTCTTGCCTCGAGTATTAACACCAGTCTTCGCTCTAGTCTTTTGGGTTGTATCTTTAGCAACTTCAGTTTGTTTTGGCACAGCCTTAGGAAAACTCGTAGGTGACTCGGGCTTATGTCTAGGTAACAAAACATTATAAGGCACAGGGGCAGGTTTGCTCTCGGTCACCATGGGATTATCTACCTGTAGAGGGTTAGACTCTCTAAAACCATTATGGCTGAGAAAATCATGCCAAGAATAATGAAGTAACCCTAATTCATAAACTAAAACCATTTTGATCAACCCAACATGGAAGAGGTTAGTGTCAGCCTAGCTATGCTTGTATCATTTATCCATTTTGAACAAACTTTGGTTCAGATAGTGAGGCATACTTAGTTAAAAACCCATGAAAACCATTAATAAACGCAGGTGGACTAAGAAAATAAACCCGTACCTGCCTTCACAAGTAATGAAACGCTTGATAACCATCAAGAGATCATACCAGCGGGGTTTCAACATCTTTGCAGACAACCCTCTGTCGCATGAGTTCACTGTGCGAGATTGGAACAGTAATGTCCATGGGACATCATCTACCTTGAAACTTTTCGACCATTTTTGTCCCTTGACAGGCAGTCTGGTTTCCAGGCTGAGAAATTCTTCAGTAATTTCAAGCTGGACATCTCCAACTTTGGCTCGGCAGCCATCGAACGATAATGCAAATTGCCAAGCCACAATGAGGTCATAGCCATCAAACTTCCTTATGAAAGCGAGCCACCCGTGTTGTTCCAGGTCGCTACATGTACCACTAAATGTCAACAGTGTTTCACACCCATTGGGCTCGGCCCTTACGACAGGAGCCATGACCTTTGTACATGGTAGGTTTCAAACTGAATGAAACAATGCACAGAGTCGAAAAACGATAGGGTTTGACAGCTTCTATGCTCGAAGAGACCGGAATTAACTGCATGCATGTGAAGGTGGTGGGATTACCATCGCCACGCACTGTATTAATGACTGAGTACAGTGTTATTAAAATCATAATCGTTTATACCATGCGTATCGGCCAGCAAAGAGGTGTGTAATCATATTAACATGCCAGTCACCCGAAGCAGAACCAATACCATGCATTATACTCATGCCAAGTGTACAGTTCAATCCAGCACTGTATCCAATGTCCATCGTGTCAATCAATCGTTTTACACCAAGGTTTAAATTTAACCGATACCAATACATAGCTTGAAACTATGAATTGTTCAATGTAATATCGATTTACCAAACAATATACCAAGCATTGATTTGTAATTTAAAATCCAATATGATTAACCAATGCGCCTTCAAACCATTGCTATTTCTTGAATTGACTTCATAAACTTACCAATGTATTCGTTGCACATTCAAATGTTTGCATTCCAAAGTCTTTAAAACATTATGATCCAAAATTTCTCATATAATAACTGAGTGAAAATCCCATAGCAATAAGAATAAAAGCATATAGAACCAAATCCATTATAACTTTTATAAGATCATAATAAAACCAATAAATTTTTATGCCCAAAGGCTTAGCAATCAACATATCCAAATGCGCAATCAAGGTAAGAGTATGCTCAAGGACATAAGTTCGAGAAAATCTTTAGCAGTCATGTGATAAACCAATGGTCAAGTGTCTTTTGGAGAAATCGATATAAGACGACTACAGTCCAAATGATGAAAGAGGTATTTTCACACTTACAGTTGTGAAAATCAAATCGAGACCAAATTGAAATTGTCGCAAAAATGAAACAAATATCTAGAAGCACAATGCGACGATTATTTTTCATTAACGAGACAAGGGGTGTAGGTAGCATTTTTTAAGAGCAATTAAAAAAATGATTGGCTGCCAACAGGAGGGAAGAATTTTCTTGGAAAACTGATGAAGGGTGGGCACCCCATGGGTGAGTTTCTGTATGAGGTAGGTGAAATGAAGATAGGTTCATAGATGGGCAAGCTTATTGTGGATGAAATGGAGGGTTCATGATACTGCGGTGGTGCAGGTAAAAAATAGAACCGTAAAGAGATAATCTGGGAGTCTGTGTGGGAAAGCTAGGAAAATGAGGAGAAGGAGTATGTGGCTAATTCATGACATGATGAAAGACTATCATGACTCCCATCCCTAAAAGGTAATGAAGAACAACATGAGTGTCAAAAGTGCCAAAAGGTGCTATGAATGAGACAACTCATGTGGGTAAGAATGCTATCGGGTAACAGTACCGAAGATGCAAATGGAGGTGTGGATACTACAGAACCGGGAATGAGGATCCTAAAGGACAATATCAGAGGGTGTGACTGGAAATGTAAATGCAATACAGCGGGAGAGGCTACATGTCAGTGCTGAGTATATACCTGAAGGGATGATGTTGATGAATGATGAGCAAGTACCTGCACACATAACAACCAAATACCCAAAGTGAACAACATCCGAAGAGAATCAAAGATATGAGCATGTATTAGATAAATGTGACAATGCACATGCATACCTGACTATGATATGAAAAAAAAGGTGCCCCGGGGGCTCAGGATGAAAAGTGACCCAGGGACGGCTATGATGTAGGTGGCGGGATGTTGATCCCGTGGCTGAAGACGGTTTGAAAAATGGACACCTTGGGCTCCCGGAATGGTGAGTGGAAGTTTGGAAAAAGGCCTATATATAGGAAAAAGGCCTATATATAGCTGTAGGGCCCACATTGCCACCTCATTTGTACCTGCTGCAATAGTGACTGGACGAGTAGTTTTCAGAGGAGATTGGGAGATTCGGGGAGGACGAGGCATCTTATCGACGTTCTGCGAGTATCAGGTTAGTGGTCTGATCATCCTACATAGAAATAGGCTTTCAATTTTTGGGTAGGGTTTGTACAGAGGGCCGTACAGGGGTATTTAGGGGGTTTTTTATGGGGTGTGGGCCCACATGCATGGGAGATTCGGTGAAAGGTGTGCATATGTGCGCACCTATACATCGAATATACGTGCATGTATGCGTGGTAGGGGGAATTTAAGGTGCGCCCTAAGGGCACGCCTGTGTGTTGAATAGGCGTGCATCAGTGCGCGCCTGTAGGTTTGACAGGCATGCATCAATGCACGTCTGTATGGTAAGAAGGCGCTCTTAAGAGCGTTCCTATGAAACAAACAGGTGTGCATTGAGGTGCACCTGTTTGGTGTACAGTCGCGCATATATGTGCACCTGTGTACTGAACAGGCGCACATGTGTGCGCACCTGTGGGAACAAAAACTGTGCCTAGGAGGCAAGGTTGAAGGGTAAAAAATGAATATTTTTGATGTTGTTGATGGTTACATGAGCTGATATAGGACTTTGTGTTGTTTGCAGGTGGCCAGCAGTGACGATGCCAGTGCGGTGGCGAGAGCGAGACTGGGCCCAGTTGCGAGATGTTGTGGCCATTGAGGGGCCTGGAGTATGTGTGACTTTGGCAACCTGTGGGTTGCTAAAGTTCTTTGAGTGCCTGTTGGTACAGGCACAGGAGTATTTACTACAGTTCTTGCTCCAGATGTGGAGTCTGGAGCTAAACTGCTTCCTCGTGCGAGGAGAGTAGATCCCCTTCACTGCGGTGGAGGATGTATATTTTCTGACTGGGCTCCCCTTTCGAGGAACGCCCCTACTAGCAGAGCCTATGCTGCCTAGGGATACAACCCTTGCTATGATTGGCCAATGATATTGCTCGAGTCGGGACTTTATGTCTGGGACTTTGGTGAGCATCAGTGCTATAGACTCCCTAGCACATCGCTGTATAACAGCAATGATTGTGCGTATATATGGGTCACTTGCGACCCAGTGGATTAGTGGTGGCCAGCTGTTGGTGCTGGAGAGGGTGGTGGTCGGCGAGCATTTCGGATGGGGGCTGACGCTGCATGCGTGGATGATAGCACAGTTGGACCGTTGTTGATCCACATGTGCAGGAGAGTTTGCATTTGGGTCTATCCTAGTGGCATGGTTCTTAGAGAGGGTGTTGATGTTGTGCCCGAGGGTTTTACTAGAGGTGTTGGGGGCGCGTGAGCCGCGATTGAGGTGGTGGTCGACATTTTTGCTTCATCACGGCGGTGGCGAAGGTGGCCACTTCTTTTCGGTAGAGGCGACACAGATATGGCGGCAGATGTCACAGGTAGTACTTCAGTACCCCTATGCTGGGGTTGATTTCCGGGGTGACCCGGACATGGTGTTGCCTCCAGGGGAGCTTTTTGACCATCGAGGTATGTTTTAGTATTGTATATGTTGTCTTTTGAGATATCATTCCATATGTGTATGATATAGATGCTGATACTATCTGTTGTTGTTTTGTGCATGTGCAGATGTGGCACCTCGCGGGCACGAGGTGGAGATGTAGAGAGCACCGGCTCGTCGAGAGAGGGAGAGACGAATGCAGGGAGAGAGATGTCGGTAGGAGGATGTTGCAGGGTGATTTGCTAAACCTGAGAGGGTAGCGAGGAGGCATCGGTTCGATGACCCTGGTGTGGGGCCATCACACGCTCCTCCGATCGTGGCTGGAGTGGATTATGATGACATACGTCGTCGGCTGGAGACAGTGTTACAGGATGTGCCTGAGGGCATGTGGACTCGTATCCAGGATGACATCTTCCTGGAGCAGTGTGTGGGGGTGCCGCCACCATGGCAGACCATAGTGCGGCGAGCAGCAGTGCTTGCGGTGATGACGAGTGGATGCCTACCGTCGGGGCAGGAGGGTCCTATGGGTGGTCCACCACCTCCTGGGGCAGGTGGTGGTGGGCCACCACCTCCTCTTGAGGGAGGAGCAGGTGGTGGTACGATAGAGGCACCATGATGTATATGTTTTTGTTGTATATAGGCTGGTGAGCCGATTTTTTGTACCGAGGTGCTGTGCTGGCCTACGGATACGTGTATTTTTGTATGTAAACATTCGGATGGATTGATGGGACTTTATATATATATGAGTATACAATTTTTGAGATCCTGATGTTGTCTACATGTGTTTTTTGTTGATGATTTTGATGATGTCTATTCTATCTATATGTTATGACAGGGTTTGTGAGCTATTTATGTATGTGTAGCTTGATGTGATATATGCCAATCTAACACCATGTTAGCTATTTGATCTATTGTTTGATTCAATTGTCTTGGAATATGTGTAAATGTAATGGAATCAAAATGTCGAGATAACAGTCTAACCTAAAGGTATTTGCGAAAGAGGCACGGATCGCATACACGGTATACATTGTTGAGCTGGAGAACGACTAGTTGAGAGTCGAGGAAGATGCTAAGGTGACGAATATGATGACGTTGGGCGTCGGCCAGGAGGCCAATGACCGCAGTGTATTTGGCTTGGTTGTTGGTTGCTGGCCCCAAACATATGCCGCTTGAATGTAGCATTTCATGTGAGGGGGTGTAGAGAGCCCAAGCAGCCGAAGCGAGATTTTGTGTCCAACGGCTGGTGCCGTTGGTGTAACCAATGTGGTAGGCTGGTGGAGGAAGCATCTGTCAATAGCACAAAGGATAGTTTAGATGAGAGGGGAGGAGGAAAAAGATTAAAAACACTAGAAAAGAAATAACCTAAAGTAGAATGACTACTTTTAAGCATAAAATTTCTCGATATATAACCTATTGACGGGTTCCTTGAGAGAGAGGCCTTCGGGGGAGGCCAAGATGTATGCACCTTTGGTGAGGCAATGTTGAATGATGTAAGGGCCATGCCAAATTGATTCGAATTTGTCGTGGCCAAAGGTATCATGAGTGATATCATAAGCCAAGACGAGGTCACCTTTGCGGAATGATCGAAGGTTGACATGGCAATCAAAGGTATCCTTGGATCATTTTTTAGCTGCCTCGTTGTTTTGTAAGGAAGATCAATGATCTTCATCCAGCGACTCCAAGTTCAGCAAGCGATTCTCCATCAGAACAGTGTCAGGTAATAGCTCAATTGCAGTGCGTAAGGTGGGAATTTCTCACTCGATGGGAAGAGTTGCCTCAACCCCATGGACTAAATGGAATGGTGTGAAACCAGTAGCGGTTTTCACTGCCATTCGATAGGCCCATAGCGCAGAAAATAACATATGATGCCAATTGGTTTTATGTTTATTAACCGTGCACTGTAACATGGTCTTGAGGACTTTGTTCACAGCCTCGACTTGTCCGTTTGACTGAGGGTAATATGGTGAGGCAAACTCGTGAGAGAAGCCTAACCGAGATGAGAGTTTGACGAAGATCTCATTCTCGAAGTGTTTCCCATGATCGGAAAATAGTTGGATTGGTACTCCAAAATGGGATATGGTGCGATTAAAGAAAAAACGCGCTATTGTGTCATCGATATTGTTGAAAGTGGGCATAGCTTCAGCTCATTTGGTGAATTAATCAACAGCGACAACAATGTATTTATGACCATTGCTGGAGGGGGGATTACAAGTCATAAAGTCGATGCCCCATTTGCAAAAAGGGCTGGCTATAATGACAGGGTGGAGGAGAGCGAGGGGGGCCCGAGCTTTGTTGGCGTAGAGATGACATTGCTCACATCGTTTCACGGCATGAATGCAATTATGAAACAAGGTAGGCCAAAAGTAATCGGCTTGGATAATATTTTGAGCCGTGGATATACTTGAAATATGGCCCCCACATGCACCGCTGTGGCAGTCGTTTAAGACTCTTTCAGCCTCGTCAATAGTCAGGCATCAATGAAGAATGGTGTCTACACCCTGCCGATAGAGGATGTCTCCGATGAGGAGATAGCAGGGGGTCTGATGGCAGATACGTCGACAATCATCTCATGAAAGGTGGTTAACAAACTTTTGAGTTTGTAGGTAGACGAGAAGGTCACCATACCAAGGATCATCTGAAGTGATGTAAAAGAGATGTTTGTCAGGAAAGTCAGTGTTGAGTCAGGAAAGTCAGTGTTGATGGGGGCACTGGTGGTGTCAGAGGGGAGGGTTGTGACAAGTTCAGTGAGAACAAGGGCCTTCTTACTCTTAGGTGTTGAGAACTCGAGGTCGTACTCCTGAAGGATAACGACCCATCGAGCGAATTTTTTGTTAACTTGTCGATGGCTGAACAAATACTGCATAGGGTTGGAATCTACGACGACCTTGGTGGTGCGAAGCAAAATGTAATGGCGTAGTTTATGGACTGCAAGGACAACTACAAGAGCAAGCTTCTCTTCATGTTTATACTCCAAGGGTGGTCTCAAGAGGTTCTTACTAACATATTAAATGACGTGTTCATGATTGTCATATACGAGTTGGACGAGGATGCCAGCTACTAATACAGCTAATGATGATATGTAGAGGATGTAGTCGCGATTATAGTCAGGTGCACTAATTAAAGGTACATTTGAAAGAGATGCTTTAAGGTCATCAAATGACTATTGGGCATGGTCGTCCCAGTGAAAAGGGATGTCATGATGTAGTAAGCAGAGGAAACCATGTGTGCGTATGGTGTAATCAGGAACAAAGCATCTGAGAAAGTTAGCTTTTCCTTGTAGACTCTGAAGTTGTTGTAAATTCCGTGGAGGTGGAATTTTGGTAATAGCTTTGACTTTGAGGGGGTCCACGGTAATACCGTTTTGGGAAACAATAAAACAGAGGAGGCGCCCGATGGTGACACAGAACACACACTTGAGGGGATTCAAGCGGATGTTGTACTGACGACACCATTAAAAGATGATTCGTAAATCATCGAGATGTTGGGTGCATTTTTTGGATCGAGCTGTGAGGTCGTCCAAGTAGGTGAGGATGATTTTAGCCATATTGTGGAAGATGTATGTCATTTCCCACTGGAAATTTGCGCCAACATTCTTCAAGCCGAAAGGCATGACATGATATGCAAAGGTACCCCATGGGGTAGTGAATGCAGTTTTATACTGATTGGCTGGGTGGATTTGAATTTGGTTATAGCCAGAGAATCCATCCATAAAGGAGAGAGCCTCATGGCCGGCACAGTCGTCGATAATTTGATCAATGAAAAGCATTGGAAAGTTGTCTTTAGGACATGCGTTATTGAGATCATGAAATTCAGTGCAAACGCGGATAATGCCCTTCTTTTTATCGATGGGTACAGGGTTGGAAACCCACGAAGTGTAAGTGATGGGATAAATAAACCCAACCGTACGTAATTTGTCAATTTTGGCTTTGATAGCCGCAGCTTTGGATGGGTGTAGCGGTCACTGTTTTTGGCGGACTGGTGTGATGTCGGGCCAAGTGTCAATGCGATGTTCGACAATAGATGGATCGAGGCCAGGCATTTCCGTGTATGACCAGGTGAAAATATCCCTATATTCCTGGAAGAGGGCTTTATATGCGGTGATTTCCTGAGGATTGCAAGCAACTCCAATGGTGATTTCTTCGACGATGCCATTTTTAATGGAAATGTCGATTTTGATGGTGGGGGAAATGTTGACCATATTACCTTCTTCAAAATCTTCAGGGGCAGGAATGGGATTGTTGAACCAATCGATAGGCCCTGACGGGATAAAATCTTTGGTTTCGACCACATAAATGGGTTTTTGGTTAGGAGGCATGAGGGCTTCCTATGAAGAGAAGAGTGCACGGTGATGTAGCGCGTCCCAGGGAGAGTCCAGATGGTTTAACTCTTCCAATATTTCTTCATCGCATTGGAAATGGTGGGAATACAAGGGGTCATGAGGAGTGATCTCGAGGATAGTGTGTGTGCCTCCTGATGGAGAAGCAGAGGGAGCAAGGCTAGGAGATGGTGAGGGTTCACTCGACATGAACCATATATTGAAGTACCGAGGGGTACCCGTGGTGGTTGGGTGGAGAGTGTGTGTAGGGGAATGAGCAGGAGATTTGGGGGGGTTGCGGGGTACATCCTCAGAGACATCATTTAAGAACCATGGAGGCATTGGGAGTGCCTCGGGTTCAGGAGAAACGACATGAATATCCTCGAGTGATGAAGTAGTGTCAATTATTGGCTCTGCGAGTCGGTGATGCAGGGCCAATTGACGTTGCCTGTATGCAAGGATCATAGGACACTGGTATGTAAAATGAGCTAATGAATCATAGAGAGAGCAAGGGAATCTCATACGTTCATTGAATGAAGTGGTGACATAGTGAATATCAGTGATATTTGACAAGGACATAGCAGGGCGTGGGTTGTTCTAGAAGTTCTGGCGCACAGCGGTCAAAGTCTGCCAAAAGCGTGGCAGTGTTGGGCAATGATGGGTGTAATGGCCATACTCTGAACATATAGCACAAGAATATTTGGTCCTCAACCCTTTACTACTGAAAGGATTGGTGGTAGTAGTGGGACTAGCAGTAGTGATGGGTGTTGTGGGAGTTTGATTGGGGGGGATCAAATTCCGTAATTCAGGTAGTGATGGACAGTTGTTGGTTTGGTGGCCCTCTTTCTCACATAGTGTGGAAGGTGGTGGTATGCGTGGAGGAAGTGATGCAGTGGGCTCTTTCTTCTTTCTCCTACCCCCAGCTATAGCCGGGAGGTTAGTGAGTGGGGGGGTAGTGGGGGTGAGGATGGGAATCATCATGGGAAGTCCATCCTGTGGGGGAAGGAATGGTCGAGGGACCATCTCTGGTGGGTTTAAATACCAAACGGGGATTTCTAACACCATATTAGGTAGTGTGAGCATAGCGGCTACCTGAAAAGCTTCAATACCTAGGGGAGGGTAAAAGAAGGGAATTTGGGTGAGGGGTTGGGGGAGTGTCTTTCAGACGGGTTTATTCCCTTTAGGGGATGTGGATTCATGGACTGTTGAGGTCGACGAGTGCGCAGGAGGCTCCGGCGGGAGTGGTTATGCGACTATTGAGATGTCATGGATGATTGAAGCCTCCTGAGGAGGAAGAGCATCCTCCGTGTGAGCTTCATTAGATGAGATGGTGCATACTTGATTAGCAAGATGAAGGAGTGGTGGTGCTCCATGGTACATCCCTAACAAGGATGGATCTTTGAAAATCCCAAGACCCATCTCTACAAGTGGATATGCATCTTGGTTGGTGTGGATGAGAGGAAGAATGTTATCGAGGTTGGCAGATGGGTTTGGCTCATAATGTGAGACTTGGTCGATGGTCACGATCTTCCCATTGTGGGGGAACATCATTGTCCGAAATACGGAAGATGCCACTGCCTTCATAGAGTACATGTAGCTACGACCGAACAAGATATTATAATCGAGCGGGGCATCGATAACTTCGATATCAATGAGGATAGTCTTGCCCCCAAGTTCAACGGGGACGTTTGGGAAGATCCCTTTAGGAGAGGATGGTCATCTGTCATAAGCTCATAATGTGATGGCAGAGGGTATGAGTTTCGGGGAACCGAGTTTCTGCCATACTATTTTGGACATGATGCACGTAGAGGCACCTTCATCGATGATACACCGATGAACTGTGATGTTCTGTATTTTCACTGGTATTTGAAAAGCGATTAAGGCTGGAAGACGAGGTTCTCTGCTATCAAGATCAAAGGTGATGAGTCGAGTATCTACAGGGTCGACTACCCCCAAGGCAGAAAGTAAATATTTCCATTGCGTAGGAGAAGTCTGGAGGACTTCCAAGACTGACATGGTAGCCAGGGATTGTGCTATGTCGTCTACCAAGATATAGTTATGAGATGCCCTAGCCTGTGGGTTGTGGACATTCCTGTGCAAGGGGATGTGCGGGATGCATAGTGGTGGTTCAGCGGAAGGGTGAAGGATCACCAACAGGGGTCCCATCGGTGTAGGGTTTGTCTCTGGAGAGATGGGAGTAGACTCAGCGGGTGTATGATACTGATGATTACGCGTTTGCAGAAGAATTTCTTCCTCACTGGTGAGGAGAATTGTACGCTCTGCTGGATTGTTGGGGTTATGGTATTGTCCCACCTAAGGTGGGGGATGTTGTGTGTCCTATTGGGTGTTTATAACACCTTGATGTGGAATAGGATTTTGTAGCACGACAGGAGGGGGTTGTTGCACGTATTGTTGTGGTGCCTGCTGAGGGGCAGTTTGTGTAGGAGAATGGGGAAGACTACCATAATCTTTTAATCATTTGAAATCAGCAATCTGGAGGCAATGGTGAGTGTAATGACCAAACTCACCAAAAATATCACAAAGGAAAATGGTTTTAACATTATTTCTCCCTTGGCGTTTGTTGTTATTTTCCCCTTGGGGGTTTTGGTTCCCTTGGTTCTGGTTGCCCCCAGTGGATTGGTGCTGTGGGGGTTGATTCCCACCTTGACCTGGGTTGTTGTTATTCCTGTTCTGTCCTTTCTTTTTGGCATTGTTCAATGGATGAGTTGGGTTGGCTGTATTCAACTATTCAAAATTTTGGTATTGTTGAGCAGCATAAGGTTGAAAAAAATTTACCCCCGCATGTGGATGTGGGGGAGCCATGGGTTGTGGAGGACCAAGAAATGGGAAGTATGGATTTTGTGGTGGTACCAATCCATAAGGCACATAAGAAGGCATAGTGCTTTCACTAGTACTATAAGCTGATGTTGAGGAAGTACCATTGTTTGTGGGAATATGTGGATGTATGGGAGGTGCCGATGGTGGTCCACTGATGGGTGGAGGTATAGCAACAGGGTATGGCTGTTGATAAGGGGGTGGGGGGTAATAAGAAGTGCCCCTATAGGCCGGCGGGTATTGAGGTGTTCCATACATCAGTGGTGGTTGGGGTTGTGGACCATGGTGTGTGGTGGCACCTATTAGTCCTTCTGCTGAGTGAGACATCCCAGGTTTGTCTTGGCCAAATGGCACAGGTTTTGGAAGATCAGGAAGTACCATGTATAAGAACCCTGAATGTGCATAAATGAGGTCATATTGTTGGGCCTTACTGATGGCTTCCTCTTCGGATTGATGGAAGGTGGAATCTACATCCTTTCCAAGGAGAGATACAAATGATCTAAGAAACCAGTCGATACATTGTTGCTTGGTGGTTTCTGCTTTACACAAACTACGTCGCCTACGCCACTCATGAATGTGGTCAGCGATGTGTGTGGCTGAGGTTTGTTTGAAGTTAGACATTAGTTCTAGTCCATTGTCATGGAGGATGGGTAATTGGAAGAAGGTCAATAATGCCTTGGCCAATGACTCAAAGGTCCCATGGGACCCTGATTTTTCTTTGACATACCATTTGGCTGATGGGCCAGTGAGTGTGCGTTGAAATAAGCACAGGCTGATGGAATCATCCATAATGCTATTGGAAGAACACCATAGATGAAAGGTCATGACATGGTTGGCGGGGTCATCCCCTGCCTTCCCTTCAAACTTTGGTATGTCTGAAGGAAGTTTTTTTGGCATTGCAAGCCATGTGGCATCATGCAATATAGGATCATTGGTGAGTTTGGTGAGATTCGGTATGTTGAGAGAGGCCAAATATGGCATCTGTAGTGGGGTGGGAGGGTTAGCTCCAGCCATAGTGTGTTTTGAACCTGACCCTTGATGGGCACTAGGTGGGTTGGTGCTCCCTCCTTGAGAGGAAGAGGGTTCCCCGCTTCCGTGCAAAAGAGAGCGAGTGAATGGATGACCTTGGGAAGCTGACCCAAGTAATGTAGAACCAAGCAAAGTTGATCCTAAGATAGTAGCACTCACAGGAGTGTGTGAAGGAGGTACCAATGAGCGGGTACGACCAGATACTCCCCCTAAGATAGGAGGGAGGTTGAGAAAGCGTCGTGAACGATGGGGGTTCTGTGGTTCCCCTATGATGTCAGACTAGTTGTATGAATATGTGAAACAAGTGGTGAGAGAAATATAGGAACAAAATCCTTTGCATTGAATGTTTACACAATATATATATCCAAATCAAACTGTAATCAGATGTGCATCATACATAAAATGAGAAAAAGGCATATATATGGGTAAGTGGGTTTTGTCCAGGTGGGGGAATCAAAAGAAAGAAAATGCTCGTGTCCTAGAAGATGTAATGTCCTTCCTCTCAAATAGCACTGGACCTTCCAATAGTACTCAACAGTGGGGTCTGAAGTCATTGGAAGAGAAACTAGTGAAGGATGAAATAATTGGTTATAATGAGGGGTAAAGGGGGCATATTCCGAAAGAACTGGTGATATTTCCCAATAGCCACACAAAATCCAATCAAGGTGCAATTGCAACCCACAATTTCCACCTGGGTAGATGTCCTAAAGTTGG
>CBVK0100742879.1:0-15642 GCA_900067695.1 Picea abies | reverse complement strand
GGAAAAGGAGAAGGAATGGAATTGGATAGAGAGGAGAAAGTATACGTTTGAAGAAATAAAACACATAATTGGCATTGTTGCCATGATGAAGCTTCCAGATTTGAACAATCATTTGAAGTGAATACAGATGCATCAGACTTTGGCATTGGAGGAGTTTTAATGTAGGAGGGACATCTTGTTTCCTTTGAGAGAAGAAATCTCCAAGATCATGAACGAAGAAAAATCATTCATGAGAAGTATATGACTTCAATGGTACATTATTTGCATACTTGGAGACACTACTTGTTGGGAAATATGTTTGTCATGAAGACAAACAATGTTGTGAAATGTTACTTCCAGACACAACCGCCATTGTCACCAAGGAAGGAAAGGTGGAAAGACTTCCTTTCAGAATTTGACATGAGCATTGAGTATAGATCAGGGAGGTTAAACGTTGCTATTGATTCCTTGAGTAAAAAGGCACAACTTGTCCTATAGGAGGAAGAAAAGTTTCCTACATCAAGGGGCAGCAAGATTCATGTCTTGGAAGAGTTTTATGAATAGATCAAGGAAGGGTTATAGAATGATAAGAAAATGAAGAACATCATGAAGCAGGTGAAGGAGGGAAAAACACAAATTTTTTTTCTATGCGATGGATTTTTGTACTTTGGGGAGAAAATATTTGTCCCTAAGTCATCCAAACTTAGGAGAGAAATCATGAAGGAATGTCATGACTTTCCCTTGGCTGCCCACCCAAGACAATAGAGAATGATGGAATTATTGGAGTGAGGATACTTTTGGGAGAAGATGAAGAAGGATGTGGAGGAGTACATTCACACTTGACTTATCTATCATCAGGATAATATGGACACCAAAATGAGAGAATGGTTGTTGCACCTTTTACCAATTTCAGAGAGATCATGGATGAGTGTCTCGATGGAATTCATCACATTTCTTCCAATGATGTAGGGACACAATGGGATTTTGGTTATGGTGGATCAATTCTCCAAGTATTTTGTCTTTGTTGCGATGCAGATGTATTACAATGCCGAATAACTTGTAAAGTTGTTTTTCAAGAACATAGTGAAGTATTGGGGTATTTCACTGAACATTGTGTCAGACAAGGATGCAAGGTTCACAAGTAACTTTTGTACAACATTGTTCAATCTTGTGGGGAAAACTTTGTTGAAGCATCCAACCTACCATCCATAGATAGATGGGTAGAATGAATGAATCAACGCACTTCTATAGGATTACTTGCAACACTATGTACAAGAAGATAAAATGAATTAGTCGAACTTGTTGGATGCCACCCAGTTCAACTACAACCTCTAGAAGAGCTCAACGATGGGCTATATTCTGTTTGAGTTTACTAATGGAAAAAAACCCACAACTCTTGATTTTGTGACACGTGGTTACTATGGTACAAATCCATCAGTCGTGGGTTTCGTGAAGAGTTGGATATATCTCGTACACACTTGACTAATGCAACATACATGATGAAGTATTGGGATTAACACATCAGGCGTGACACATAATTCCAAGTGAGAGAGTTGGTCTTACTCAAGCTAAGAAGAGATTATTTCTCACCATTGAAAGGGATGGCTCCATGTCTTTTGCAAAGGTATTAGGGACCATTCAAAGTTATTGAGAAGATTGGTAACTTCACGTATAGATTGGAATTTTCATTCCACATGTAACACATTCATCCTGTCTTCCATGCTATCCAATTGAATTCATGCCAGAGGGACCTGGATGAACCAAGTCGAGTGAGCCATCCAGAGCACTAACCATGGTTGCAGATAAGCCATAGTTGGAGGTAGAGAAGATTTTGGCACATATCATATTAGGATGCAGTAGGGGTCAAGTTCATGAGTACTTCATCCATTGGAAGGAAAATCCTGATGAAGAGAATTGTTGGGAGAGGTATGATTCCTTGTGGAATTATGAGGACATGATTCTAGAGTTTTATAGAGGTCACTATGGATTGCAAGTGGTACAAAAGTTTTCGGGATGACAACAAGTCTAGTGAGGGAGGATGTAATGCCTCCAGGGACACCTACTGAGTGTGCACACTCCTTGGGAATATTTGTTGATGTATGTAAGAAGAGAATAAGGAGGAAATCATCCTTTGGGAAAACTAAGATGTTTGGGTGTGGGAAGGAGCACCTTGGAGAATGGTGGTGACCGACATTCCCAAGGAGGAACACACCCTTCTTTCCTTGTGACGGACAATGAATACTCGGGTTGTGTTTGGGCAAGGGCAGTGAAACTTGAGAGAATTCCCAAGGAGTGGACTTTTTTTCCCTTAGAAACATTGGCATGCCGAAGAGGTTGAACGACTCCATCGACACATCCATAAAGATCCATGGTGATCGACACAAGGAAGAGAACAAGACAAGGGGTGTGCACCTAAGGATGGGGAACATCGGTCCAATAGATGAATGTTTTATGGGAACACATGATTAAATGGGTGTAAAGAGTACATAGAGGGGTGTGATGGTCGGTTGAGTGTGAAAATTCGTGAAGGGGCGCAATGCACCAAAGAGACATGGAATTTCACACAAGTGACTCTTGGAGTCCATATAAAATCAAGAGAACACAATGAAAGGGAGATTAGGAAAACCATGTAAGGAAAGAGATGAAGCTCTGAGGCTGGGAGTAATAGTGGGGTGCACTTGAGGCTGAGGCAAGGAAGAAAAAAAAAGGGAGCCTTTGTGTAAGGAAGAGTCATGAGACTCTACCCATCTTTGTAACTAGGATAGTATCACCCTCTTTGTAAAGATTTCTTTCTATTTCACAATGTAAATAAACAAAGTTGGGTATTAGGAATTCTTGGTGCTGCCTACACTAAATATATGTCTCTTATGTTTCACATGTTTTTTTTGTATGCCAAATTGACTAAGTGTTAAACTAAGTTAACAAATTTCTAAGTATACAACTGAGTTGCATAGAGTAATGATGTGACTGGTCTATAGCCTAGAATAGAGTATGGGTATGGTATAAGTGAAGATGCATAGTCCAGGTGAAATATCCTTTGTTGAGCCAAGGTTCCAAGAGAGAACCATCGTGGTGACACACATCCACGAGATGCCAAGGTTGGACGTGGGCATGACTTTTGGGGGTGTGACAATCATCATATGAATTTTTGGAGATGTGTTATATTATTTACAGTTAGATTGTGTATTAATCTTATATGCTTTTATGTTTTTTTGACTCATTTTAATTTAATATGGATTAAATAATTAAGATTATAATTTAATTTTAGTGAATAAATTAGGATTTTATATGTTGCAAAATACCTAAATATTTTTTCAAATAAATTCTTTTAAAATAAATCTCTATTATTATACGTTTTATTATTTGTTCTATGTTTTACTTTAAAATCTATATACATTACTTCACTAATTTTTTAATCTAACCATATTATATTTGAAATACATTGTAATTTATCTTATTAGTCCCTACCCTTCGAGATGCATGGACTATTAGTAATAATTTTTCCAATGTTCTATTAGTATGGCACGAAAACCAAGCATTTTAACCAAAGTTTCAATTGTTTCGTACAATTTTCCAAATCACATTTGTTTTTCAATCCTAATTTTTAAGTTTGAGCCCTTATTTGGCCTCATATCAAGCTAAGCAGCTTGAAACTTAGGGAAAGAGTGGCTTAAAACTTAGTGAGCATGATATGTAGGAAGTACTGTGAATCAATGCTAAGTTTCAACTTAGCATTAAATCCAAACATTAAATGTTTAATATTGTATGATGCATAACTCATAACCTTTTCTCTAGTTAGCTTCCAACCTTGTCTTTGGTGAGCTTCCAATAGTCCTCCCACTTGGTCACTTGCATGTGGCTTTCCATCACTATAAGCATCTTTGCTAAGGATATTGTTTTCCTCCCCGTTTCTCTTCTTCCTCATGCACCAAACCTGACTTATCCATCCCCCCTTGCTCCTTTTTTCTCTGAGAGAGATGATATTTCATACATACAATAGAGATCAATGTCAATTATGGGACATCACATCATGAAATAATAACATTCCAAGACAACCTTAATTGTCTCCATGTTCCTTCTTCAGAACTATATTGCTTCCCCACCTATTGTGCATACCTTGATAGCTAGATACCCACACTTCTCCATGAAATAACACTTCCACCTAAAATATGTGGAGGAGAGAGAGCTTCACATTCTATTCAAAGGAATCACTATCACTAAGAATTGACTTCCACAAAATAGGAGGTGACTCAAATTAAATTTACCACTGGCACTTCCACATAATTGTTTTTCTTCAGTTTTACAATGAATTTAACAGTTATGATATATTTGTGATAAGAAATACGAAGATATTGTTTTTTATTCAATTTTCATATATTCAAATTTTATTACTGGTAAATAGAATTTGACAACAAATAATTGTTTCAATTCTATATAATACAAAATGGAAAGATAAAAAGTAGGCTAGTAGGGAGCTTACTATGATTTCTGCTATAATGCAAGGTTGTCTCAACAATTGGAGGAGAAAATCCAATTATGGTGACAAAAAAAATAATACAAGATCTGAATTATGAACAACTGGAGTGCAAAGTCATAATAAATTTTATATCCCTACACAGTAGTCTTCGCTGCATTGATAACTTTGATCATGACACTCTTTTATTATATATCAAAACTATTCAACACCAAAAATATCCTTTCACTAACATATCGCTCCTACCTGCATTTTAGAACATATAATAATTGCGGTAAATAGCCATTGCTGCATCAAGCATATTAAACTCTAAAAAAACAACAAACAAGAACACACCTTATCTCACCAATACGAATGAACATAGAAATGTGATCACCAAATACGATATAACTAACACATGCATAGACATGGAGGGGGGGTGATGCCAACTGTTGAAACCGGGAGGCCGAGACTATGCAATTAACCTATTTCCTTTTCCAACTCTAGCTATGTAAACGTTACTTTATGAGGCACATTTACTCCACATTTCCTTTCTCGACATCACCAACATCTTCACTCTTCTTTATTACAGAGAAAATAAGTATTCCTTCAGTATTTAGGAACACTTTATAACACCTTGGTTTTTTGTCTTTCATATTATAATGGGAAGCCTTTAGACTCTTCAACCATTTCAGAGACCATATTCTTATTTAATGGTTTCTATAAAAAATCTCCTACGTGCATTTTCTCTGCACCTTAGCAGTTCTTAGCAAGTGAGAGGCCTCTTTGAACTTGTGTCATTGCTCTTACAATTCCTTCAGCATTTTGGTAGCATTTCATAGCACCTTGATTCTGTGTCTTTCATATTATTATAGGAATCCTTCAGACTCTTCAACCATTTTAGATACCATCTTCTTATTTAGTGGTTTCTAGACAACATCTCCTATAGGTATTTTCTCTACAACATATTAGCAGTTCTCTGATGGAGAGAGGCCTCTTCGAACTTGTGCCATTACTCTTACAACTCTTCAATGCACGCAGCCCTAGAGAAAATGCGCCTACCTACAAATAACACTTGTTGAGGTTTGTCTTTTTCCATAAAACATGTGTCAGATTACCACTCGCAACTTTTATCCCTTTGATTGTGACAGGATCTAGAAATGACATCTTTTTATACCATGTTTTCCTACTGTTAACCTCTTTCTACCTACCTAGACCTTGTATCAATCCATTATTATGCGAGATTTAGACTTAATTTTTTCCATTACATTTATTTAGTACTTTACATGAACTTATGAATAAACATTAGAAAAATATCATATTTGCATTTATATTTGAGTTAATTTGAAAAGATGATATGCCAGACAAGTTGTGCAGATTGTGATGTTTCCACAGGGGATGTTTTGGTTCAAATTGTTGCAACACTCATTTTCAGTTGTTGCAACTCATCAGGGAACTACTTTGCACTACAACTCCCATTGTTGCAACTCTCATTGTTTCAACTCTTGTTGTTGCAACTCTCGTTACTACAACTCGTCCAAGGAACCTTGAATTGTTGGAATCGTGAGCCATGTTGTCACTTATTTTTCATTTATGGATTTATGAAACAACAATATTAGTCCAAGAATATCAAATATACAAAGATAATTTTGCAATCCCAAGACAAAATATTAGCTTGAATGGTTAACCAAGAATCTTGGAATTTTTGGGCAAAAGATCTTGGAGTTATTTATTACTTGCTAATTGTTAGCAAAAGATCTTGGAAGTTATGTACTATTTGATAGTTGTTAGCAAAAGATCTTGGAGTTATTCATTAACTGCCAATTATTAGTTGGAAATTATTTGTTATTTAGGAAATTGTTGTAACCACTATGGATTTATCAAATCCACAAGTGGGGTTATTTAAATATTTTCTATTTTAAGTTTCCATTCAATCTATATATAAAATAGAGCACTCTCTCCATTATTAGGGAAGGACTCTTAGAGAAACTTCCAAATGATAATGGAATAATTCATTAATTTTTTATTTCATTTTTTAATTGTAGTTTAATAATTTTTGTAGTCACTGATTTAATTAATTAATTTAGTCTATTTTCTTATTATATTTGTAATATATTGATTTATTTTGATTAATTTAATTAATTCATGTTGTAAGTGTTGATATAGAATAATATCAACACTATGTTCTATGGAGGCAAGGCCCACTCCAATAGAACATCGTGTTGTGTAGCTTATGTAGTTTTCTTTAATTTATCATTGTGTGATTTAATTATGTGGATTGTTAATTATTTGTTCTGTGCTTCAATTCATTTATGTTGTTAATTATTGAGGAGGGATTGCATTTATTCAATCATGCAATTGCTTTTTCACATAGGATTGTATTTCATTATGTGCTTAACCCAATGGTTGCAATTGTTGTTTGGAGTAATGAAAGGGATCATCTTGGCGAGGATTATGATTTGATTTCAAGGACTTAGTTAATTTCTTTTCCAACAAGTAGTTGATAAATTTCCTTTCAGCACGTGTGATTTATTTTCAGCAAGTGTGGTGTGAATCTCAATTTCTGCAAGAGTAATTTAGAGTTTCAATTATGTAATTAGTTTTACTGTACATAGATGGGGTTTCTTCGGGAAATAGTTGAGTCATATTTCTGATACCTACAGTCGATGTGGATTTCCTTTCCAGCACAATAGTTAGCATATTTACTTTTCTTCAAGTGTGACATTTACATTCTTGTCTATGTTTTCTTTCCAACAAGTGTGATATTTCAATTCATGAAAGTGTGATTTACTTTCCATAGTTTATAGAACCTTTCCATAACTTAATATTTTTCTATACTCTGACCACAAACACAATCATCGATACTATGACTACATATCAAATCAATGGGAGAGTAGAGTGTAGCTTGCATATACAGTGCATGGTAACTCACAAGTTCCATATGAGCCCCAAATTGATAACTAAATGCACAGTCTTTTTAGCTTTCTTTCTGAGAAATTAGAAAGGTAATTAAAAATCCCACCATTTTTGGCTTCGTTGTCAGGGATTTACCAAAGGCACATTTTTATTCTTTCATTGGATTGAAATTCATTCTATCATTTTGATTCTTGCATTGGTTTGAAATTCATTCTAGAATTTTTTATTCTTGCATTAGTTTGAATAGCATTCTTTCATTTTTTTAGCATAACACATGATTGGATTACTTAAAGATTTGTTGTGGTGTAGTAAGAGCCACCCATAGTACTAATCTCTCTTTTGCAGGAATCCTAGAAGGAGGAAATAAATGCATTGGTGAATGAAGAGAAGGAGCCAAGGAGATGACAAAGCCTTCAAATTTGATTCTAGAATGAGGATGCACATGTATCATTCCAACACAAGAGTTGCAACTCTTGAGTATATGTTGTTGCAACTCCCTTCTCAAGCGTAGTTGTTGAACTCTAGGTTGTTGACATTGTTGTTGCAACTCTTTTTTGTTTCTGCAACTCTCAGTGCTACCACTCTTTGCTGCTACATCTCTTGTTGTTGTTATGAATTTCATTATTATGTGACTTTTGCCTCATCATTGTTGTGACTCTCGTATGTGATATTTGAAATTTACAATTATTTTGTTGGACATGAAAGTAAAAATATTGAATGAGTTGTTGTTTTCCACCCATCCTTATCTCCTTCCTCCACTCTTATGACATTATTCTTTCTAATTCATTAATCTCATCTTCCCCCTCTTCTACTCCCTCCCTCATTTCTTTTCTAGCCACTAACTCATGGTTCTTTTCTTCAATACACCTAGTCTCTTTGTTTTTGGAAAATTATGCATCAAATCAATGAATAAATTCTTAAGAAATTAATTGTTGGTAGAAGTATATAATGATTTATGATTCTTCTTGGTAAAGTGTGGTTACATGTTTCACCTCCTCTATTTTCTTGGTAAAATACTATCATACTATAAGTCCTCAGTGGTAGGTGCAATAAATAATGTTGGATTGACATTGGTACATCCCGTATCCATACTATTCTTCTAGAAAACTAGTGAGCACCATGGTTGGGTACCTAGGTGTCTTGGTAGATGGAAATATGTCCATAGGATGACCAATATCTCAGTCTCTACAATCAGGTTAATGTTTGTCCCTTAAGTACAATAGATTCCCATTCAACCTTATACTAGTGTTTGTCCCAAAGGAACATTTGACTCCCAGCTGGTATATTGCTCCAAAATCACAATCTGCAAGTAAACATGGGAGCCTCATCATCTAATTGATTTAAACCAAGTTTTTTTCCATAGACTTACATGCTTCATCTTCTCTAATTGTTTCTTGGTGAATGATGGTCATACCATAAATAATGTAAGATTGAATTTGATACATCTCGTACCAAGAAAATTATCCTAGAGAACTAGTGAGCACCATGGTTGGGTACCTAGGTGTCTCGGTAGATGGTAATATGTACATAGGATGACCAATGGTTCAGTACTTACATCTAGACTGATGCTTGGCCCTGGAGTACAACAGGTTCCTAGTCAATATTGTATCAGTGTTTGGCCCAAAGGTGTGGTTGGTTCCCAGCCAGTATATTTCTCCAATTCACAGTCTCACCAATTAATGCTAGGAGAACCATCATTTGATTAAGCCAACTTCTAACTTTTTGCAATATTTATTTTACAAATTTTCCAAAAACATAGTGGATTATGCATTCTCATTGTTCAAAAGTATATTTGGCACCTTAAAGCATCTCATATTTTAATTAATGGGTCACTTTGTGGATTCCCACAATGGTTGTGTCAGGATCCCATTTCTACCATACTACATTTTGAATTGAAATTCTTAATTCTTGTTTTATTATTGATTTGAGTGTTGTTTTTTTTCATTTTTCTCCAAGTCTTGTCAAGGTCATCTCACTCAATATAAGAATTGAATGCTGGAAATTTTCGGTATTTGGACCTTATATGTAAAATCATATTCCTACAAAAATTCATGCATATCCAAATCATAATAAGAAAGCATGTCTTTTTATAGCATGTGGGCTTGTTAAATTTATTGAAAACTCAATGGGGACAATATTGTTTTGGGATACCATATGGGCATGTTTTTAAAAATAGTTTCTATCCAAAAGATCTCTTGAAATATATTTTCTAACCCAATTTGAATTTTTCAATTTGGATATCAAACAAAAAAGATATGGTCAAAATCCTTACTAGTTGTCCAACAGAAAAATCAAGAATAAAGTTAGAAAAAATCATTTTTGGGAGACCTAATGCATGAATTTTGAAAATATGTTTCTATGGTGTATTTTTGTATGAATATGGTTTACAATTCAAGTGAAATCACTCAATTATGATATCATACCAGAAATTTATGCCTGAAATACTAACTGCTTGTCCGAAATAAACACTGCTCAAAATTTGTTTCCTAGTCTGGTCATTGGCATATTTGACCCATCAATTATTATTTTTTACAAAATATAGTTATCTTGGAGATAGCTACATGAATATAATTTAATTTCCAATTTGAATCATTTTGATCCTTTTTAAAACGAAAAAAAATTACAACTAAAATAATGATTGTTGGTCTAAATGGGAATTTTAAAACAACATAGACATGCAAGCTTCTCCACAACAGTTTAGCATATCATCTCGCGGAATTTTGAAAACTTGTTTCTACTAGAAGTATCCCTATGAATATTATGTTTTTTAGATTTGGAATCACTTCAACCAGACATCAAATGAATAATCTATCGATTAAACACTACTGGGAGGTCTGGCTGGCGAACACTTCTTAGCAGGAAAAAAATGAGAATTTCCTTTGTATATTATTCTTTGGATTTGATTTATATGTGTTATTTTTCAAATTTTAAATATTTCATGGGTTAAGAGAACTTGATCACCCCTTCTCTACCACAATATCACATTTTATTGTAGGAAGCACTTGTTTTTTTGTAGGTCCCAAGAGGATCAAGAAGATCAATCCATGCACAAGTGATTCTTGAAGACAAAATTTCATGGGGTGATGATGATTCCTTGCATTTTCCATGATTTGAATATCGAGGAGGTTGTTACAAAGATGTTACCCCAAGGCATAGGCATCGTTACAAATGTTTCAACACCTCCAACACACATTCTTGCAACACTCTCTTTGCTACAACAACTTCTTGTTATTGCAACTCCTTATAGCAACTACAACATGGTTGTTGCAACACTGTAGTTGCAACACTTCACATAAACTACAACATAGAATTTCTGACACATCACAGTTCTTGTTACACCATTGTTGTTACTTGTGTGTTGCTACTCATATCATATCGATGGATCAACAAAAGACAAATGAAGAATTGATTTGAAGAAGAAGTGAAGACGAGTGTTCCAAAAATCATGTTCCACTGTCACATTTCCAATACCCTTGCTATAGATGAATCTTTGCATAACACCTATCATTCAACCTTCTCATTCATCAGTACCATGGTATTCCCATGCACTTATTTCTTTCTTTTTCAAACTAATTGCATGTTGAAGTTCATGAAGTTCCTTTGATTATGTGGTTTCCCTTGAAGCTTGATCTTTTTCCTTATAATATATTTTGGATGGCCACTACTATTAAGTTACAACTTTATCCTCATCACTTCTTACTTCCTACTCCGACCATACCTAACCTGTGCAGTAAAGTGATTCAACTCACTTACCATGTTGAGTTACTCTATTATCATTTCCATTTACTTAATAAATTTGATGGTGAAAACCTGTCTCAGGCGCCATCATACCTTGGAATGCTTGAAAACAAGATTGGCAACAAACATTCACGGGGAATAAAAAATAATAATAAAAAAAAATTATGACTGTGAAAACTCTCTTGGCATAGTTATACAGATCTTGTTTGAAAACCATCTTGTTGGTGGACAAGGTTTGCACACAAAATAAGAGATAAACAATTCCATCAAAATTCCTCTCTGAATAAATATCTCTAAGTTTCGCTACTCCATCATAAGGTTTTTCTAGATCTCAGTCTACAACTCCTATTGTGCTCCAAAGTTCTAAGCTCTGCATTGCTCTTCCTTGCAATTTTTTTAACATAATTTTGGAGCATATCATATCTCTTTTCTCTCTAGATCTTGTTGCAAAAGATCATGGACTTCTTAGGTAGGTAAAAATATGCTTCTTTTTATTTGATTTAATCTAAGTTCATTAGATGCTATGGATTTGTATTTGGAAAGCCACTTAGGCATCTATCCTACTTCCTCACCTTTTTCCATTTCTTGAGGGTGGACAATCTCTTCAGCCTAGGGGGAATACCATCACCTTTACATACCATAACCATCCCTTTCCATTTTTTTTCATCTCCACTCCAATATCCATTCATAAGAAGGATTACAAGTTTCCAACAAGAGAAAAATAAGCCCCTGGTGCCACAAAATAACCAGTAGGAGTAACAAGGGAAGAAAAGATATAATTGTTTCCCCACAAGAACCAACAATAACCCAAGAAGTAACTGATACACATGCACATGAAAAGGAAACTATTGGAAGAGAGGGATAGGTTTTCGAACCTACAACAAGAGAAGCTATTGTGGAAGCCATTCTCACAGAGGTATAAAACATAGGTATGTGATTCATTTTCATGGTTCTATAATGTTGTATAAGCTTTCCACATCTTCACAAATTGTTATGAGTTACAGAGTTACCCTCAATAGATTCAAGTGAATATTTATTAGAAGTTAAATATGGTATGTGGAGGGAAAATCATTTCTTTCATTGTGAATACATATTTGACGTCCCCCTTGAAGCCAAATGAGACCAGCCTCATTAAGGATATGCCCATTAACATTATGAGTGATTTAACTTGAATTTCAGGCTTGTTTAGATGACTCTTGTATTCACATCTAAAAGGGGAATTTATCAATAGTCCCAATATTCTCTTGTTCTTTTCCTTTAGAACAAAATCATTGTATATATATCATTGTCTTTTGGCTATGGGAAAATCTCTACTTGCTGACAAGTGTAGAGAAAAGAGCGTGCATGGAAGAGATAGAAAGTTCATATTCAATGGATGAGGGACAACAAGAGCAATGGTGTTGAAATTATTTTTGATATAGATAAAGAAAGTATATTTTTTTTCAAAGAGACCAAGTGTGCAATTGATCAAGAAGTTGGGTTGTAGTTAATTTTGATTACACGAGGACATGCAATTTTTACATTTTGAGGGAGCAGGGGTTTTTGTGCATTTAATGGAACTTCAAAGAAAATAATTGGAATCAAGATTACTACCAAGAACAAGAAAATTTTGTGGTAATTTCATGCTTTTACTCATTCACATTCTTTCTTGAAAAGTGCATAAATTGAATTGAGCATATCTCACAAACTATACATTTGATTTCCACGAAATTTGGAGGAGAGAAGCACTCCAATGAGAGAAACAAAAAAAGGGTAATTTTGGTTCATGGTTTTCAAGAAAGTGGCCACCTTCACCTAAAACCAATTTAGTTTTATCTCAAAATACATGCATCAAAAGGCTCTGATTTTTGGTATGAAGAAGCAATTAAATAGTAAGAACTTTCTCACAAAATTTCAGAAAAACCTAGTTTACAGTTTGGGAGAAAATGGTTAAATAACTTGTTTCTACTCATACAACAGTTTGTTGCAACTAATGTAACAACTTATTGGTTTATATATTGGGATACGTGAACTGGATTGGTATGATTTTATGTAAATAGAGGCATTAACAGGTGATAAATATACCCACCAAGAATCTCCTCAGTCTGGATTTTCATTTGCATGGATGTCAATTTATTTGAATTTGCTACAACTCCATCAGAATTTCTAAGAATCACTTGATAGATACTTTTGAAAAATGTACACATACCACAATAGAAGCCAAAAATTCCATAGACAACATAATCGCTATTACACAAGAACCAACATTGGACATGGAAAGTAATGACACCAACATTGCTACACAAGAACCAGTGATGGCTCTCAAAAACCATAAAAAAACAATTACGTTGTTACAAAAGAACCAACAATGAATTCAAAAGTTGCTCCACAAGAACCTGTTGCAAACATGAGGGAAATGATCAAGAACAAAAAGATAAAGATACTTTAACATTCTTCTTGTTGGATAATTTATGGCATCCTGTAGGAAGGATCATGACAGTGGAAAAATTGCAAGAAAAACTTTTAAGGTAAATGGAAAGAGCATTAAAAAAAATGGAAGTGCTTATAGCTTGGTTGTGGGTTGCATGAGGACATGCAACATTTTCGGCTGGGGGGAGATGACGACCTCCAGAAATGACATTTTTTTATACCATATTTTCTTACATTTAACCTCTTTCCACCTACCTAGACCTTGTATCAATCCATTCTTATGTGAGATTTAGTCTTAATGTGTTTCCATTGCATTGTTTTAGTACTTTACATGAATTTATGATTAAACATTAGAAACAGATCATATTTTCATTTATCTTTGAGTTAATTTGAGAAGATAATATGCCAGACAAGTTGTTGTGTAGATGTTGCACAGGGGATGTTTTGGTTCCAATTGTTGCAACACTCATTTTGAATTGTTGCAACTCACCAAAGAACTATTTTGTGTTGTAACTCTCGTTGTTGCAACTCCACCTATGTTGCAACTTGCCTAAAGTATTGTTGTTGCAACTCTCATTGTTGCAACTCCACCTATGTTGCAACTTGCCTAAAGTACAGTTGTTGCAACTTTTATTGTTACAACTCGACATGCACTGCAACTTGCCTAAAGTACAGTTGATGCAACTCGCCAGGGAACTATTTGCACTGCAACTCTTGTTGTTGCATCTTGTCCAAGGAACCTTGAGCCATCAAAACCATGAGCCACATTATGTCACATAATTTTCATTTATGGATTTATGCAACAATAATATTAGTCCGTGAAGATAAAAGATACAGAGATAATTTTGCAATTCCTAGACAAAATATTAGTTTGAATGGTTCAACAAGAATCTTGGAAGTTTTTAGCAAAAGATGTTGAAGTTATTTCTTATTTGCTAATTGTTAGCAAAATATCTTGGAAGTTATCTATTGTTTCCTAATTGTTATCAAAAGATCTTGGATTTATTCATTAATTTCTAATTATTAATTGGAAACTATTTGTTATTTAGGAAATTGTTGTAACCACTACGGATTTATTAAATCCATAAGTGGCTTTATTTAGATATTTGTTATTTCTAGTTTCCATTCAATCTATGTATAAAAGAGAGAACTTTCTCCATTATTTAGCTACGACTCTTAGAGCAATGTCCAAATGACGATGGAATAATTTATTAAGTTTTTATTTCATTTTTTAATTCTAGTTTTATAATTTTCGTAGTGTCTTATTTAATTAATTAATTTAATCTATTGTATTTGTATATTTGTAATATATTGATTTCTTTTGATTAGTTTAATTAATTTAATGAATTCATGTTGTAAACATTGATAAAGAATAATATCAACACTCTCTTCTATGGAGGCAGGGCCCACTCTAATAGAACAAAGTGTTCTATAGCTTACGTAGTTTTGTTTAATTTCACATTGTGTGATATTTTTTTTACTGGGGAAATCAACAACTAGTCAGGAACGTACTCACGTGACACATGGTTGTGTTATCCGAATTCTATTATTATATCCATATGCATCCCAATGTGGCCCCTCACATGACACACAAGGCTAATCGATGGTTTCGAACTAATGACTTCACATAATGGAGTGCCTTAACAATACACTCCATCACCGTCTGTTCTACACCCCAGGGGATCCCATTGTGTGATTTAATTATATGATTTGTTAATTATTTGTTGTGTGCTTCAATTCATTTATGTTGTTAATTATTCAGGAGGGAATGTATTTATTCATTCACACAATTGATTATTTGCATACAATTGTATTTCATTATGTTCTTAACACAATGATTGCAATTGTTGTTCGAAGTAATGACTTGGATCATCTTGGCACAGATTAGACTCTGATTTCAAGGACTTAGTTAATTCATTTTCCAACAAGTAGTTAATCAATTTCCTTTCAGCATGTGTGATTTATTTTCAGCAAGCGTGGTGTGAATCTCAATTTCTGCAAGAGTAATTTAGAGTTTCAATTCTACAATTAGTTTTAATGCACATAGTTGGGGTTTCTTTGGGAAACAATTGAGTCATATTCTTATACCTACAACTAGTGTGAATTTCCTTTCCAGCACAATAGTTAGCATATTTACTTTTCTGCAA
>CBVK0100742871.1:0-16473 GCA_900067695.1 Picea abies | reverse complement strand
ATATATATATATATATATATATATATATAAACAATTTTATTTCTTTTATTATAGACAAGTGTGAAGGTCACAAAGATGGGGGAGAGAAAGGAACGAATGGAAAGGTATGAAAAGTAGTCGGACGTGATTAAAAATAGGGTTACGGGGATACTCAGGAGAGGCGAGTGTTCCACGGTCAAATTTTATGTATCGGATTTTTTTACTGCAAAACGTGTAAAACAAAAGAGAGCATGATGGGGAAGTTCAGTGGCTGGTTTGTATATTTTTGGAATTCCAGGAAAGTGGCTAAGTATGGAATAGGGAAATAATCGGGCGGACTTGTTCTCGAAAGAGAGGATTGGAGTTTTCATGAAAAGACCAACCTGATGATGCACAAATGACATTCCATGATGTTTGAAACTAACACTTGCTAATTGTATGCCTATAAATAACATCCTATATATAATTGGTAATTGCTAATTCAAAAGTGCATGAGCACAGGAAATAATGACTAGGAAATGAATATTTCTTGAACCCGCCAAACTGACGATCCTCGAAAGAAATTCAAAGAAATGGAGAAGCATGGAAAGTGGACAGATGGGCTTCAAAATGGGGTGACAATAGTTCCACATAAGACATGAGGACCCAATGGTTAAATTGTATTTCTTGGAAGTTTTCAGTGCAAAATCTGTACCATGGAAGAGGGCATGATAGGTAGATTGTAATACAGAAGACAGTATGATCTGAATCCGATTATAAATTTGTATATCTTGGAAGTGACTGTACTGTTCGCAGGTCATGGAACAATTGAAGTCCAATCTAGAGACCACCTACCAAAAATCCGCGGTCGGAGAAGTGTCCAGGTATGGAATGGGGAAGTGGTTGGTCGATGTCATGATATAATAGAAAAAGTATAAACGTGAACCCACAAGTCCGCCCACGCGTGCAACCAAACATTTTCAAAAAAATGAATAAGTGGAGAGATTTGTATAGTGTGGAACTCTGGGTGATGTTTGTAGGACACATAACTATAAAGGAAATTTTGTTCCTTTTAATATAAATTATGTGATGCAAATGTAGTATGTGGCTCGTTTTAGCACTTTTCCATCTGTAAAGAATGGAAATCTTGAGCCCGCTAGCCCTGGAGCCCATGTGTCAATCTGTATATCGTGGAGCTTTGAATGTTGTTTGGAGGTCACATAAAAATAGAAGTGCAATGTTGAGCCAGCCAACGCGCAAGTCCGCCTGTCAATTTGTATATCGTGAAACTCTGGGTGCTACTTGTAGGACATGGAACAATATAGAGCCAATTTAGACAAAGGGGAAGTGCTCAATTGAAATGCGTGAATCCGCCAACCAGCACAATAAGGCATTTTCGGAAAAAAAACGATTAAGTAACCAAGAAGAGAAACTACAGGGGATAAAAGAGTGGGAAAATAGAAAGGCGGAGGACAGTTTTCGTAAGCGTGAATTGGCTTCCAACAAGCCCCATTGTTGCAAAACCATCATTTTCTACTAATTGTCAGCAAATGCTTTGTTGAATATTAGATTTTATTGCAACGTGTGGGTGTTGACACATTCTTCCATGACTATAACATATTAACCTAAGTATTAAACTTCATTTTCTACTAATTGTCAGCAAATGCTTTATTGAAGATTGGATTTTATTGGAACGTGTGGGTGTAAGTGTGTTCTTGATACATTCTTCCATTACTGTAACATATTAACTTAAGTATTAAACTTCTTGCATTATGGTTTTTTAGCATTAAAATTTAATAATTGCATGTCGGAAAAAAACGATTAGGTAACCAGGAAGAGAAACTACAGGGGATAAAAGAGTGGGAAAATACAATGGCAGAGGGCAATTTTCATAAGCGCAAATTGGTTTCAAACAAGCCCCATTGTTGCAAAACCATCATTTTCTACTAATTGTGAGCAAACGCTTTGTTGAATATTAGATTTTATTGCAACGTGTGGGTGTTGATACATTCTTCCATGAATGTAACATATTAACTTAAGTATTAAACTTCATTTTCTACTAATTGTCAACAAATGTTTTGTTGAAGATTAGATTTTATTGGAACGTGTGCATGTAAGTTTGTTCTTGATACATTCTTCCATGATTGTAACATATTAACTTAAGTATTCAACTTCTTACATTATGGGTTGTTAGCATTAAAACTTAATAATTGCATGTCTAGAAACAAGAATGACGATTTTGATGCAACATTGTACTTTGGTATTACTATGTTCTATCTACATTACGAATAGAATTGAACGATGGTTTGAAACTGTGTGTCATCCATTTTTTGTTTGCATAAAATCCTGGTGGATTGACACAATACATTGTCATATAATTGTTATATGTTCCATCTTAGAACAAATTACCTAAGTAAATACAATATCAAAGAACTATGAGACCACCGAACCATGCCAATGAGAATAGGTGTTAAATCCATAAAAGAAGCAACAACAAAGACTCCAAGGGATTTTTTTTAATAGCAAATCCATTTAAAAAAAAAATAGCATTGAGTATTGTACACCTATTCTTAGAAATTGGACCCAGTTCTTTGGGCCAAAACATTGAACATATCTACCACAAACACAGGCACAAGATCCCCAGTATGAAGGATCCTTGAAATTCTCTCCTCGATGAATCATCCTGTGGTAAAATTGATAGTTTTCAGAAGATTCCCATGAGGAATAAGACAAAAAACATTACAGGGCAGAATAGCCCTTAACCGAAAATTAGGACACAACTAGAAATCACCTCTGCACAGGAGAAAAGACTTTAGGGACACAGGTTGCACATACAATTCCAGAGGCCCAAATTAGTCCATTCTGGGTGGAAGGAGATGACTAGTAGAAATATTCCTTGCACCAGTGAGAGTTTTGGTCCTCATTCTCGAAGATGTTAATTGTATATCCAGAGAACAGGATAGTAGTCCCACAAGTGAATTTTTTTTGGCTTGAAATATATCTCTGGGAGCATAAACATATCATTTCTTTGCATTGAAATTCTTCCACCCAGAACGAACTAATTTGAACCTCTGGAATTCCTAATTTCGAGCTACAAAGTGGATGTTGCGTTCAACATCGGTTTCTTTTTTGAAACTCCTTTTGGTGTTGTCAGGATCGCCATCATTGAGCCGGGAAGTTCTGACCGTTATGGTTGATTTAAATTTGGGCACAGGAGTGGGAACAATTTCTACATTTCCATCATCCATTTCCGTATCATCGCCCATCATATCATCTTTTTTTGGCTTAGAATCCATGACATCAACCTCTGCACTAGGCATCAATGTAATTGGGTAGGTTCTCCGAGCAAGCATGGTTGCCTTTGAGTTCTTTGGCTTGAAACATATCTCTCGGTGTACCAAGGGACCATCTCATTTTTTTCTCCTGGGCGGAGGGAGATGAGAAGTAAGAATATGCCCTGGAATACTAGAACCTCTATCCATTATTCCCGAATGTGTTTATTGTATCTGGAAAAAACTGCTGCCATAAGTTAATGAGAATTTTCGTTTGCTCCAGATGATGTTTGAAACGAAAATTGGGGAGGGATAATATAACCCTTGGCAATTTATGGTTTAATGAGTATCAATCGAATATCTCCTCGAGCCTTTTTTTGATCAATGACAATCACCAGGGTTCATGTGGAATGAGTTGTTACCATTAAAGCTCACTAATTTCATATTTAGAAAAAAGTGTGAAGGTGGCGGCGACGGTGAAGAGAGATTAAGAATTAGAGATTTCTTAAAGGCACCAACCCGCCGGTGCACGAAACAGATTGCATCATGTTTGAAAACATTACTTTGAAAGGATAATACTCTTCTTTGCAAATCTTGGTTTAATTCATAGTAATGAAAAATCTTCTCCAGCCTTTCGAACATTAATGAAAATATTAATGGTTCCTACAGGATGAACTGCTAGAATTAAAGCTTAATTATTTCATATATTGAAATAAGTACAAAGGTAGTGGTGATGGAAAATTGCAACCAAGAATTGTACATTTCCTCCATCCGCCAACCCATGAAACAAATTCCAAGAAATTCCCAAGTATGGAAAGCGGTCGAGTGGGCTACAAAAAAAAGGGGCAGAAGATATACCTAGGAGATGTGAGGGGCCGATGGTCATATTGCATCTTAGTGACATATATCGGTTGTCAATTTGTATGTCTTGGAATTTTGGGTGTTGTTTGTGCGTAGGGGAATAGAGGAAGCACAATGTCGAGAGGGAAATTTTTATATTTCTATCTTCGGGTTCTGTATATAAAAGCATGAGACATTTGGAAAAAGGACCAAGTAAACAGAAAGAGAAAGCATACGATATGAAGGGGAATTTGTTTGCTAATTTGTAAGTCGCGGAAGTCTAGGTGCTATTTGCAAGCGATGGAACAATGGAAACGCAATGTTGAACCCGTGATTCAAAAAGTTTGTTCAATATGAAACAGGGAAGCGGTCAGTCGGGATGGTGATATAAAAGTAACAATGGAAATATGAAGACGCGAATTTGCCAAATACCGCACCTAGACATTTTTTGAAAAATGAGTAAGTAAAGAAAGGGAAGGCAGAGGGAAAAGAGAAAGCAGATGGCAATTTTCAGAAGTGGGAATTGGTCATAACATTAACTATGGAGTGCATTAAACATGTTCAAGGTTCTTCAATCAAGGAATATATACAAAGAACGATGTTTATAGTTTCCAGGATCTGTTTGTATAAGAGAGGCATCGAAAAGTTACAAGAAAAACATTTTTTGGATGTTTAAGTAAAGTCTCTGTACTGCTAGCTTCACCACAAGTATAATATTAATGAATTTGAATTTCAATGTCCTCTCATTCATATGATTGTTCCATTAGACTTCGCATAGTATATATTCTTTTATTTCAATTTGTTTGTTAATTTGTGTATCGCGGAAGCCAGGGTGCTATTTGTAGGCGATGAAACAATGGAAATGCAATATTGAACCTGCCTATCCGGTAAATCGCCTATTCGGAAAACCACGAGCCAAAATTTTTGTATAATATGAAACGGGGAAGAAGTCGGTCAGGCTGGTGATATTAAAGTAAGTGAAATCTGAAGACATGAATCCGCCAACTTCCGCACCTAGAAATTTTCTGAAAAACAGGTAATACATATTAAATATGTACTATAAAGTATGAACATGAGATTTTATAGAGCATGTACAGATATCACATTCCATACTTAACCACTTTTTGGATGGTGGGTTATCGGGTTGGCAAGCTCAAAATTGGGCCTCTATTGTTCTATGGCCTACAAATAGCACCCAAAATTCTGTGATATACAGATTGACAAGTGGACCTATGGGATGGCTGGGTCAACATTGCACTCTTATTGTTTCATGTCATACAAATAACACTCCGAGTTCTACGATATACAAATTGACAAACAGACTCCATGACTGACGACCTAAATATTGCGATTGTTTACAGATGGTAATCCCTATCAACTATCTAACATTATATAAAAACATTATTTTCAATACTAAATTATTAATATTAAATATTGATATTGTACAATTTAATTAGACAAAAAAATTTGTACAATATGAAACGGGGAAGCGGCCAGTTAGGCTGGTGATATAAAAGTAAGTGAAATCTGAAGACATGAATCTGCCAACTTCTGCACATAGAAATTTTCTGAAAAATGAGTAATACACACTAAATATGTACTTCTATAAAGTATGGACATGAGATTTTATAGATCATGTACGGATCTCGCATTCCATACTTAGCCACTTTTTGGATCGTGGGTTCTCGAGTTGGTGGGCTCAAAATTGGGCCTCTATTGTTCTGTGGCCTACAAATAGCACCTAGAATTTCGCAATATACAAATTGACAAGCAAAACTGCGGGTTGGCTGGCTCAACATTGCATCCTATTTTTCTGTGTCCTCCAAGTAACACTCGAAGTTCCACGATATACAAATTGATAGGCGGACTCCAGGGATGTCGTCCTTAGTATTCTGATTGTTTATGAATGGTAATCCCTATCAACTATCTAACATTATCTAAAAACATTATTTTCAATACTAAATTATTAATATTAAATATTGATATTGTACAATTTAATTAGACAAAAAAGTTTGTAGAATATGAAACGGGGAAGCGGTCGGTCGGGATGATGATATACAATTAACTGAAATCTGAAGACATGAATCCACCAACTTCCGCACCAAGAATTTTTTCAAAAAAATGAGTAATATATACTTAATATGTACTTTTATAAAGTATGGACATGAGATTTTATAGATCATGTACGGATCACGCATTCCATACTTAACCACTTTTTGGACCGCAGGTTATCAGGCTGGCGGGCTCAAAATTGGGCCTCTAATGTTCCATGTGCTACAAATAGCACCCAAGAGTTCTGCGTTATACAAATTGACAGGTGGAATTGCGGGCTAGCTAGCTCAACATTGCACTTCTATTGTTTCGTGTCCTCCAAATAGCACTCGGAATTATGCAATATACAAATTGACAGACAAACTCCAGGGATGGTGGGCTCAAGATTGAAATTGTTTACGGATGGTGATCCCTATCAACTATATAACACTACCTAAAAACATTATTTTCAATACTAAAGTATTTATATTAAATATTGATATTGTACAATTTAATTACATAAAATTATTAAATGATGTTAAATATCTTATTTAAAAGAAAAACCTGTGTATTCAAAAACTTGCATTCCAAAATTTTTGTATAATATGAAACGTGGAAGAGGTCGATCGGGCTGGTGATATAAAATTGAGTGGAAATATTAACACGTGTATCTGCCAAGTTTCGCACCTAGAATTTTTTCAAGAAATGAGTAATACATACTAAATATGTACTTTTATAAAGTACGGGCATGAGATTTTATAGAGCATGTACAGATCCCTCATTCCATACTTAGCCACTTTTTGGATCATGGGTTCTTGGGCTGGTGGGATAAACATTGGGCCTCTGTTGTTCCGTGCCCTACAAATATCACCCAGAGTTCTACAATATACAAATTGATAAGCGAACTTGCCTGCTATTTGAATTTTAAGGGCCTCGTGTTGATATGATAGCACAATTGGACTTCGACCAGTTTATATTCGTTTATTAAAATATGAAATAGGGAAGCGATCTATTAGGTTGGTGATATAAAAGTAAGTGAAATATGAAGACGTGAATCTGCCAACTTCCGTAGCTAGAATTTTTCCGAAAAATGAGCAATACATACTAAGTATGTACTCTTATAAGTATGGACATGAGATTTTTATAGAGCATGTACAGATCCTGCATTCCATACTTGGCCACTTTTTAGATCGCGGGTTCTCTGTCTGGTGAGCTCAAAATTGGACCTTTATTGCTTTGTATCCTACAAATAGCACCCAAAGTTCCACAATATACAAATTGACAGGTGGACTTGCGGACTGGCTGGCTCAACATTGCACTTCTATTGTTCTGTGCCTTCCAAACAACACTCGAAGGAAACAAGTAATACATACTAAATATGTACTTTTATAAACTATGGACATGATATTTTATAGAGCGTGTATGGATCCCTCATTCAATACTTTGCCACTTTTTGGATCGTAGGTTCTTGGGCTGGGGGGCTCAAAGTTGAGCCTCTATTGTTCTGTGCCCTACAAAAATCACCGAGAGTTCCGCGATATACAAATTGACAAGAGGATTTTCGGGTTGGTTGGCTCAACATTGCATTTCTATTGTTCTGTGTCCTCCAAGCAGCGGTCAGACTTCTGCGATATACAAATTGATAGATGGACTCCAGGACTGGTGGACTCAAGATTTCCATTATTTACGGATGGTCATCCCTATCAACCATCTAACATTATCAAAAAACATGATTTTCAAATACTAAATTATTAATATTAAATATTGATATTGTATAATTCAATTACATAAATGATCAATATTGAACCTGCTTATCCAGTAACTCGCCTATTCAGAAAATTGTGAGCCAAAACGTTTATACAATATGAAATGGGGAAGCGGTCGATCAGGCTAGTGATATAAAAGCAAGTGAAATATGAAGGCGTGAATCCTCCAACTTCCTTACCTACAAATTTTCCGAGAAATGAGTAATACATACTAAATATGTACTTCTATAAAGTATGGACATGAGATTTTATAGTGCATGTATGGATCCCGCATTCCATACTTATCCACTTTTTGGATCGCGGGTTCTCGGGCTGGCGGGCTCAAAATTGGGCCTCTATTGTTCTGTGCCCTACAAATACCACCCAAAATTCCATGATATACAAATTGACAAGCAGACCTGTGGGCTCATTGACTCAACATTACACTTCTATTGTTCTGTGTTCTCCAAATAACACTCAGAGTTCTGCGATATACAAATTGAAAGGTCAATTATTAATATTAAATATTGATATTGTACAATTTAATCACATAAAATTATCAAAGGATGTTAAATCGCTTATTTAAAAAAAATGAAGGAAAAAAAACAAAGTTTTTTAAAATTCTATCACCGCAGGCATAACAACGACCAATTTGAATTTTAAGGGCCTCTTGTTGATATGTTAGCACAATTGGACTTCGCACAGTATATATTCATTGATTTCAAATTATTCTAGGAGATTAATTTTACCAATTTCATCGATCAAGGAAAAATGCTAAAACAAGCCACACACTACATTTGCGTCACAATGCCATACAAATTATCAGGTAGATTTGCGGGCTAGCTGGCTAAAAAATTGTAATTCTATTGTTCTGTGTCCTCCAAAAAACACTCGGAGTTTCACGATATACAAATTGACAGACAAAGCATACAACCAAGAACCAACTAAACTCCAAATAGGCCACAAGCAAGTTCCCACAAGGTTCCATAGAGTAGGACACATCGACCTTTGCATCAAACAATTTGATATACAAAGAAAAGATGTTGTGGCATTCATTTTCTGTTACATCTAGTACATGTTCCCAATAGAAAATAACCGAGGCCATGGGATATATGGGGTTTTCTGCCATGCTTCCCATTCTTCGATCGAACAATATTATGTGCATGCAATCTCAACTACTCGAGTCCGACGAACATTCATCTGGATGTTGAAGATTACAAAGACACATAAGATATTTTCGTTTCCTGCCAAAGTTTGATATGTATTTTTTTTTCCTTCTTCAGCCGATATGCAAAATTACATTGTCCTCATTTAAGGTAAATTTGTTGTGTATCTGTAAGTCACGCAACATGTAGACACTGCTTTCATTTTTCTATAGATATGTTTCATACGACAATTATGTCAACCTAGGAAGCACATTTTGTAACAGAGGTTTCCTAATTGTACAATGCACGGTTGTGTTTCCCACGGTTCAGATGACAACATTGAGGCAATGTCCATATATATATGGATATTTTTCACCGCATCACATACAATCAATTGTATCATCACTTATCAAAGCATAGGTAGAAGCATGAGAGTTGCATTTCTCACATACAGGTTCAAAGGGGGTTGAGTACGCATTTGCTACAACCAAAACACCTTCAACCTAGGAACATGAGCATAGGAATTAATACATTGAACAATATAATACACAATTTCACCCCCCCCCCTCTTAAAAAAAATAATATGAAGTAAAACAATTCACAAAAATTTGGTGAAGGCTATTTGTATAAGCAAAGTGACGATGATTTTGTGGATGTATATGCACAACAATTGTAGAGCTAGATAGTTTCTTCAGATCTTGTACTATATTGGCTTGCAACTCTGTTACAAACGTTTCCTAGGTTGTGTGAAAGATCATTTCTCTAGCATCCCTTTTCTTTGTTATATTTTTGAAGAACATAAGTGGAAACTTCCATTTATGCAATTGTTGTTCCATTGATGAAAACAAATTTGAATAGGTATCGAACAATTGCAGCTGCAACATGGAACAATGAAATATTTGTGTAACTTACCCAAGATACATGCACATGTAAAAGTAAAGGAAAAACTAGATATGGAAAGTGGTACCATTTCCTTGTCATTGTCCGACTCTCCATCCATTATATGGAGAATGTGTTGTGAGCCAAGTTTTCTCGCCAGTGTGATAGTGACGCAGCCGCACCCGCAGGTATGCCCGCTCACAGGATCTTCTCTTCCCTTGGCCCAAAGAACTACAGAGTCTTTCTAATCCCCTTATCGAGAATTATCTACACCCACAGTAACTCTCATGGTTGATCCCCCTTAATGATCGGGGAATCAGACTTCGTTGGTTCGCGAATCCTGTGGTTGCGCACTTTACGTCCCACGATACCCCAAAACCCGATGTGGGTCAATGCTAACACCTTCTACTTCTATCGGGGCTTTCTTCGTCGGGATTTCGGTACCTATGATGTTGAAATCAACTTACCTCGCTTACCCCGACTTCCGATATACTAACACCATGCGCCACCTGTCCCCCTTGTCGGTGCTATGGCCCATGCTCCTTTTATGATTGGGAAATCGCGTATCGTGATATCGCGATCTCAACTGCACTCATTTTCAGAACTTTCTAAGTCCTGAACCCTGATATAGGGTGACACCTGTCCTCCACTCAAATTCTAGTGGTTATTTGGGCATCGCGTTTCGGAGTTTCGTGACTTCTCCTGTAATGATTTTCATGTCATCGAAAATCCCGATATACCAATCCCCAATGCACGTGAGAACGGACTCCTCCACATCACTATCCCCTCGTCACTCTATCGGGCATCGCACGATTGCAATTCCTGATGCTTTGATTTCTTCACTTCCAGAATTCGGGAAGTGCCGAACCTCGACTCCTCTCCAGATTCCTGACGCATGTCCTGCCGATATCAACGGCTAGGATTTCTCCGGAGTTTCAAGACTCACAAGGTCTCTGATTCTTAACCTTCGAAAACCTGATGACTCCAATATCCCGATGACTCCTCCGAGACTTCTCCTCTACTTGCTAGGGCTTAACTCCATTTCAACCCCTACCAAATCTGATGGTTGGCGAGAAATCAACTACTGAACCAATGGCTCATAAACTTTCAAGCTCGAACTCTAGATGTGGCCGTAACCTCCTCGCCACTCTGTCGGATTTGAAGGCTGGTGGGATATTCACGAGTTCCCTCCACAAGATCTCGACCGTTGCTTCTCCCTCAGTGACAATTTCTTGGGGTGAAACCTCATGTATGGTCCTTTAATAGATTTGAAGGCTTTACTCCTCCTGAGCTTTTTCTAGCTTCTTAGTCTCTTAGAAAAGAGAACCCTTTGCTCGCACTCCTTGCAGCAACTCTGCAAACAATTCAAGTGTTCAACCTCCCCTGACTCTGCATACGCCTGTAGCAGCAGTCTTCCAAAGATTTTTCTCAGATTCACAACTGAGACTCTCCCTTGGCCTGCGCACTCCTTGCATGGCTCCAGCAACCCAATTTCACTTCTGGGTGAATGAGGACAAGAGTTAAACCACCTGAGCCTCCATCAACGAACTCCTTGCAGATGATTTCAACTGCACTCCTTGCAGGAATTCTCTGGCTCAAGTAGAGAAACAATTGAAACTCATTCCGTCACTCTCTCAGATTTCAATTCAACCATGAAATCATATACACAACATATAAAAGCAAGTGTATAACAGGAAGCAAACATTCAAATGAGCATAGCATCAATACAGAGAACAACACAAACCATTAATTTGAATCAGAGCTCTTCTATTAATTCAAATGCCTGTACATGGGTGTCTCTTACACAAATCTCTGTTTACTCTTGTTCTTTTTCCTCTCCTCTATGGTTAGGCTTATGTTACAATGATACAATGAGGGTGTCTATATCTGTTTCCCTCCTGCTTCCTAAAACGGTCTAATCTAAGAATTAAAATCCTATCTACCAACATTAACTATATTAAGTGTCGTATATCTTACTAAGGATGAGAGCTATCTGCTCAAGGTCCATTACAGTACATAAGTGCGCCTCATTAAATTATCACATTAATGTTTGTGCCACAGTTTCAAGGTGGTTTTCAAAACTTTGTGCTAGCCTGTCCAGCTGTCTTCCACTTCCGCGCTGGCTCGCTTGATGTGTTGGTGATTCTCCTGCATCATACTTCCCCTCTTGAAAAATTTCATGGACTCCTGTCCATGAGCTCCTGCATGGTATGTCCATGCTTCAGAATCTCTGCTTCATTCTCCCAGCTGGCATCTTCCACTGGATGGCCCTTCCATTTGACCAGATACTCATAGTATTCTTTCCGCCTGGTATTTTTACCCACTCTCTTGTCTAGTATGTATTCCATATGCGGCTTCTTTGCAACTAGCATCTACTTCATCCATTGGATCACTGGCTACTCAATTCCAGTCTCCACTTCTCTAGCCCTGTATGGGTATAAATCTGTGACATTGAATATCAGAGATATTCTTATCCCATCGGGTAGCTCGATCTCATAAGCATTTTCCCCCAATCTCTTCAAGACCTTACATGGCCTGATTTTCTTCATTTTTAACTTATTGTATGTTCCCCTCGGGAACCTCTCTTTCCTCAAGTGTTCCAGAACTAATTCGCCAACCTCAAACTGAAGTTGTCTCTTCTGTTGATCGGCCCTATGATTATATTCGCGATTTGAATCTAAAAGTCACTGCTTCACCTGACTGTGAATTTATTTCATTGCCTCCACGAATTCTTCGGCACTTGCGCTCCTAGTCACAGTTTGTTCTGAATCTCTCAGTTCATAAACTCCTCTTGGCTGCACCCCATACACGATTTGAAATGGGCTTCGGTCTGTGCTCCTGTTCACTAAGTCATTATATGTGAACTCCGCTTGCAGCAATATACTATCCCAGCTGCTATGGTGCTCTGTCACCAAGCTTCTCAGCAAGTCTCCAAGACTTTTTTTCACTACTTGTGTTTGCCCATCCATCTGAGGATGATAGGAAGAACTAAACATCAAGTTAGTCCCCAGCTTCTTCCACAAATTCCTCCAGAAATGTCCCACAAACTTTGTATCTCTATCCGAAACTATTCTTTTCGGAAACCCATGAAGTTGAATGACCTCTTTGAAAAACAAATTTGCGATGTGAGTCGCATCACTGGTTTTTTGGCATGGGATAAAATGTGCCATCTTGGAAAACCTATCCACTACCACAAAGACTAAATCAAATCCTCTTTGCATCCTTGGAAATACCAATACGAAATCCATGCTTATCGCATCCCATGGCTTCTCCGGTGTGGGAAATGGCTGATAAAATCCTACATTCTTCTTTCTTCCCTTTGAATGTTGGCAAATTCTGCATCTATCTACAAACCGCTTAACCTCTGACCGCATTCCTAGCCAAAAGTATGACTTGCTCAACTTTGCAAATGTCTTGTCATGACTGAAGTGTCCGGCCAATCCTCCACTGTGTTTTTCCTTTAACAGATTCTCCCTCATGGAGCAATTTGGAATGCACAATTGATTGCCTTTAAACAACAACCCTTCCTAGATCACATACTCTATCCACTGGCTTCTGTCTCTGAGAACTGGATTCTCAACTGCTTCATACACTTCTGCAAAATCAGTATCACCTGCGTACATGTCTTTGAGATCATCAAAACCCAATGTTTTGACTCGAAACTCCTGCAACAAACACTTCCTGCTCAAAGAATCAACCACTTTGTTAGTAGTACCAGAAATGTGTTTAATCACAAATGTGAAATTCTGCATATATTCAACCCATTTTACATGTCTCTGATTTAACTTCTCCTGTTGAGTCACAAACTGTAATGCATGGTTATCACTATATAAAACAAATTCCCTTGGAATCAAATAGTGCCTCCATTTTTTCAATGCCTGTATGATGGCATAGAATTCCTTATCATACGTGGAGTAATTCAATTTCTCCTCATTCATATTTTCACTGAAATATGCAATCGGTCTGTCTTCCTGACTCAAGACCGCTCTTATGGAAAACCCGCTTGCATCACATTTCACTTGAAATGTCTTCTGGAAATCCAGTAACACCAGAACTGGTTGTTCCATGATCTTCCGCTTCAACAGATTGAAGCTCTTCTCAGCCTTTGTTGTCCAGTGAAAATATTTATGTCTTTTCTTGACTCTATCCATCATTGTTGCGCTAATCCCACTGAAATTTCTGATGAACTTCCAGTAGAAACTAGCCAAACCATGAAAACTTCTCACCTCAAAAATATTCCTCGGTGATGGCCAATTCTTGATCACTTCTACTTTATCTGGATCCATCCTCAACTCATTCGTCGAAATAAAAAAACCCAAGTAAATGAGCTCTGTCTTCATAAATGAGGATTTCTTCATGTTTATCAACAACTTATCCTGCTGTAGCTTCTTCATCACAATGGCCAAATGCTTCAGATGTTTAGCCTTTGTATTACTGAAAATCAGTATATCATCCAGATATACGATGACAAATTTTTCGATGAAATCCCTCAGAACTTCATTCATCAGCCTCATAAAGGTGCTCGGTGCATTCGTCAAACCAAACAACATGACCAACCATTCATACAAACCTTTGTTTGTCTTGAATGCTATTTTCCACTCGTCACCTTCTCTCATCTGAATTTGGTGATATCCACTCTTCAAATCAACTTTTGAAAAAAATTCTGCCCCGCTCAAGCAATCCATCAGATCATCCATCCGCGGCAATGGAAACATGTACCTGATGGTTATTTTGTTGATCGCCATCATCGGTACACATTATCCATCCTCCGTCTTTCTTTGGACTAAGTACCGTTGGAACAACACACGGACTCAAACTTTCCCTGATCAATCCCTTGTCCAACAACTCCTGGACCTACTTCTTAACCTCTTCATTTTCTTGTGACTTCAACCTGTACGTGGCTTTATTCGACAAACTAGCTCCTAGTATGATGTCTATATGATGACTCACACTCCTCATCGGTGGCAACGAACCAGGTAATTCGTCCACCACAATATCAGTGAACTCTTCCAGTAGTTCTTGAATCTCCTCTGGTAGATCGTCCACTCTTGTGCTAGTCAAAAAAATCCTTGGTTTCCTGACCACAAAGAATTGTGGATCTTCTTTCTTATTTACCTCCGTAAGAAGTTCCTTCCCACTCATGAGAAGTACAATATTTCTCCCTTCCAGTTTTTCTTCCTTATCTTTTATTGGAAGCAACATATGGGTCCTCCCATTCTTCTCTAGAGTATACATATTCATCTTCCCATCATGAATTACGTTCCTGTCATATTGCCACGATTTGCCCAACAATAAATGACAGACATCCATAGGAATGACATCACAGAGTACTTTATCATTATACCCTCCTATTTTGAATTCAACTAAACACTGTTTAGTGACACTTACCTGGTGTCCTTTTTGTAGCCATGAAACTTTTTATGGACTCGGGTGATCAGTCGTCTCTTGATCAGGGGATAAAAATTTGCTCAATTTTCAAAGTGCTCGGATTGAGACGAAAACAGTACCATTGCGTTCGTCTCGTTTTCCTGATTTCGGCAGTATATTTATTTTCGTGAACGGAGTCCGTATGGAGGAGATATCGCGATTTGACCGCCAAGTCAAACAGGGAAAAATTTGGGGTGCTGACTGTACCTATCTGTACAGTCCGTACGGCCACGTGGAGGGCCGTACCATCTTGCTGACATGGCAATTTGATGACATGGCGTATTTTTATTTGATGGTGGTTTCCCAATGGGGTATCGACACGTGTCATTGGCAGCAAATGACAAGAGGGCACGTGGCCCAATGCATGGGTGCTACGTGGCCCTCGTCGGTTGGTTATTATTTGTTATGTTAAAAATTATATGTGGGAGTCCGCGGGGTTCGACCTCGGGACCTCCCCCTCTATGCAAAGACTTAACAATACTCCGCTAACCAATGGGCCGACCCTTGTTACTTGTTTCATATGCCAACACATATACATTTATGTTTGCGAGTTGTATTATTTTTAAAAGGGGGCGGGTCGGGGCCCAGCCCCGACCCATTGTTTATTATATATAACCATTGTATTATGTTGTCGGTTGGCGCACAATTGTATTGTAATACAATACATTGCATTAAAATGTATTACATATATATTATATGTGTGTTAAACCATGCGCGTGGGGGTTTGAACCTTTACCACAAGTTTAATACGCGCGGGGGTGATATGTTTTGTATTTGCGCGGGAGTTATATTCCGTTTACACCGTTTTCAAACGGTTAAACTCCTTTTATGCCGAGCCTTTGGTCCCATGGCCATATGACCCAGTGCCGAGGCGGTTGGGGGCTGGAGGTGCCCTAACCATTCTACGGTTTGGACCGGTGCGCAGTTGCGTACGGGTCTTGGTTTTTCCGCTTAAATGAGCATGTGTGCCAGGTTTGGAGAACAAGGGTGCAAAGTGTAGAACCACAGACAACATACTTGAAGGGGAGAACTTCAAGGAGGCTATATTCTTCATTTTTCGACCGTTTCAGGTGCTGTCAGAGCCTAGACAGGGGTTTTGGGACGCTGCAGAGCCATTGGAGCAGTCATTTTGTTGATTTGAGCACTATAAGACATGTTTTTAAGCACTTTGAGCAA
>CBVK0100742866.1:0-15938 GCA_900067695.1 Picea abies | reverse complement strand
GCTACATGAATCCGATGGGCCTTGCCCAAATCTCCCACGGTAGTGGGTTTGGATGATCCAGATGATCTGGTCCTCTCCATTGGGCAGTCACGCTGGTAATGTGGCTCCCCACATGTCCAACACCCTTTCTTCGGTCTAGTACTCTTGGTACCCAAAGTAGAAGCTGACAACCCACTGGCCTTGAACCCTGGTTTGTTCTGTTGAACAAGCCTAAACTGCTGCTGCGGTTGACGCTGGTGCTGGTGCTATGGTCCTCTGTAAGGAGTCCACTGTTGAGGCACCGATCACCGTGGTGTAGTGTATGGTTTAATTAAAGTATAATAATAATTTATATTATACTCGCTCTATGCTATAATTTTGATGCTTGTAGGTAAGACTATGGCACAATATTTCACACAAAATTTAGCTGATTATTTTTTTTAATAACATTGTGCCATATTATAAGCATACTCAAGAATAAAATAACTATCGTGAGCCTACAGAATGAATACTTCATAAATTCATAGTTATATTCAATGGAGAAAAATCTAATGATAACAATGTTTATTTTAAAATAGATCACAAATGAAAACCCCACAAGGATACCGCTACTTCCATGCTCAGAAATGATAGAGCATAAAATCAAGGAAAATGTCACTTGGCCAAATAAGTTTTAGACACACATTTACACTGTACCATGCTATGCGTGCACCAGGTAGGTATGATGGCTGAGAACTGTTATAGACAAATAAAACTGCCACACGCTGTTCTCAGGCCCTGGATGTAAGAATCCAATAAAAACAAAATAAAATAGTGATAGGCGATTCAGTCACCTAGATTACAGTCATTGCCAATTGTTGGGCCATTAATTTTTGAGAAGGAATTGCACAAGTTTTGACTAAGCACGATTTGTGCAAACTCCATTAGAGGCCAGGAGTCACAAAGAGAAACAAAAAGCAGTTGCAGAAGTCAGCGCAACACCAATGAAGCAACAAACGGTTGCAACAGAACAAGAAAGTGTGCAATATATGAAGGAAGACACAAACCAACTATATATAGGGCTGAACATAATTGTAAAAGTGTTCGCTCGATAGTTCATAAGTTGGTTGGCTGGGTTGAGTTGAGTCAGGTTGGCTAGAGTTGCCTAGGTTTTGGGATTAGTTGTTGATAATTGTTGTAAGTTGATGGAAGACAATTATGAGTCTGTAATGAATTGGACCTATTAGTTGGAGAATTAGAGCTCTGTGGCATGAGTCCAGAGCCAAGAGTCTGTACTGAGCCTTTCTATGTAATTCTGAGTTTGTAATGAGAGAAAGATCCTAAAGATAATAGGAAGCAGGACCAAATTTCAAAATATGTTGTGTCTTTGTATGTTTACTTATACGTTACAGTATTTCCTTATAGCTTATGAGTTCTATTTGATGGTTCAATGTTTAAATGATTTCTCGCAATGTAATTAGGTTGGATTTGTGCATTTATATGTTTCAGATCTGTTAATGTCTCTTGCGCAAGAACAAGAATGAGTTCTGACTGCTCTATGGATCCCTTTTAGTCGTTTCCCTACCCTTCCCTATCTATCTGTCTCAGCAGCGCTTCGGGTGAGACTTCTTCTCTTCGGAGGAGATGGAAATTCCAACACTCTAGACTACATAGTACCTTTTGTTGGTAACCTGAGAAGGACCCTGGTCTGATCAAATTCGCGCCAACAAAATGGTTCCATTGCTGGGACCCGTGTTAAAAGGGAACTTGTAGGGAGAATGTTGTTGCCGATCCATAGATATGGCATTGATCAATGGTGGGAAAGGATCTATGACACCTTCATATGGAAAGAAGCAGAACTAAGGAGAAAATCAATGGAAAACACTCATGAAGCAATCTTTTACTGAGAAAGATCGAGCGACCAGTATGAGATTTTCTGGGTTAAATTCCCGGAAGAATTTTTTCACTGGATAAAGAGGCTCTAAGAAGCTCCAGAGTTCCAGGGATGGGCCAAGAAGATCTGTGCATGGGATAATGAAAATTTAGCAACACTCCAGAGGTTGGATTGCCCAGTTACATGAGCTGTGGATTTCTGGGTTAGCACCATGCTAGAGGGATACATAATCGAATTTGTAACTGAGAACCACCAGCATTTTTCACGAGTAGAGGGAATTTTCAAGAAAGGCGTAAGGGGAAGAATATTGAGATAAATTCCCCTATGGATTAAGGTTTTCTTGATGGAGGAAGGGATGTTGATTATGTACCCGACCGAGTTGGCAGCATAAACACCCGCGCTTGGGGTAGGGCGAGACAGGGTGAGAGTCATGGCATGAGAGAGGGGAAGGGTTCTTTGACAAATGGGGGGGAAACAAAAAGAAATGGACTCAAGGGATGAGCGAGCCTTGAAGAGAGATGCCATAGTTGAGAAGTGGTGGCGTGGCAAGATCAATAAAGCCGCAAGACATTTTGAAAATTTGAGGAAAGAAGGCGGATCAAGAGAAGTAGAGGAAATATAGATGGAAGAACTGCAGAAGACGAGAAGACATGAATGACTGGACAGTCAAATATTAAATGAGAGAGAAGCAAGGAGAGAAAGAAGTCCCTAGGAAGTGGGACGAGAAGGAGAAAGTACAGATGTAAGGGAGGATGAAGCCGACATGAATCTTGGAGGAGAAAGAGAAGATTCATCCCTGATAACAGGAGAGATCGGGAATCCGGACAAAGAGATTGTCCCAGTGGAAGCTAACGAGGCCCCCAGATCAAAGAAAACTGCCCCAAAGCCAATGGCGCCTGCCCCGAATCACCCATACCCCAAGTGCCTTCTATACGAGTAGTAAGTTCGATACTACCTTCTCATGCTAGTTCTGTTCCACTACAATTAGTTAGTCAGTCACAACCAGAAAGTGTGGGTATAGGGAGGATATTAGGATCCCCCGGTAGATCACAAGTAGGACCGTTAGGGTTCACATTGATATGAACAAAAGGATCAACAATATCCATCTATGCGGGAGGTTTGATTGCCCGATACCCAGAATTTTGGGGTAAGGGAGATGAAGACGTTGAGCAACACTGGTTCCTGTGCGAAGAAATCTAGATATCCATAGGGGCTCCATATGCGAATAAGATGGTTGAGTTCCAAACTACCTTGAGAGGTTGCACTCTCAAGTGGTACATGAATATCATTGAACCAGTAGTTCCAGGGACGCAAGGTCAAGCGTTCACACTTGGCCAAGTATGGATGAGGTTCATATAAGAGTTCAAACTACCTCAGTCAGAACAACATGCTCTGTCTGAATCGCATGAGATCCAACAAAGGGAAGACGAATCAGCTTGGGAGTACAACTAGAAGTTTAAATATGCCATAGGGAGGCTGGCACATCCAATACATGAAGAACATCAAAGGGAGTGGTACATTCAGGGGATGTTTCCTCTAACTCGGATTCCACTAATGCAACAATAGATAGCCACGTTAACAGACCCTGGGAGCCTGAGAGAAACTCGACCCCCTCAACTCCCAATAGATGTGAATATGGCGCAACTACAAGGGCATATATCGACACTGATAGAAAATATTCAAGAGCCGACGATACCCAGACCAGGATGACCACAGGTTTGGTGCACTAGATGTTATACAGAGGGTCATCTAGCGAACAAATGTCCAAGAATGAGGAGATTGGGACCTCCTCAGAATCTAACGATAAACCCACTAGGACCCATGGGAGGATTTGCACAAGATTCGATGAATTCATCATTCAATCACCCCACCCCATATCATGCTTTCACAGGAGGCCAAGAATCATCGACAACAGAATATTGTGAGATCTGTCGAATCCATGGGCATGGGCCAAGAAAGTGCCCCATCATGCAGAAATATTTGACAGTACCAAATAGAATACACTGTGAGTTCTATGCATCTACCACACATACTACCAATCAATGTAGAGCGTTGGACACACTCGCAGACAGGTTGGACCGAACAACATTAAGGGTGAATGAAAACCCTTAGGGACCAGGAAGAGGTTGAGGAGGTGGATCTGGAGGAGATTTCATAGGAGGAAGAACTGGAGGATGAGGACCAAGCAGATGTTATAATTGCGATGAAAAAGGTCACTTGGCTAGAGATTGTCCTCATCCAAGGTGACCATGGTCCTTTCACTATAGAACCAACGAAAATGCAACTGAAGACTACCCAGAGGTAATTGCAAAGTGGGAAGACATAGTACAGAAAAGAGGAACTAGCCTTATCAGTTTAGAGATCAAGAGGATTTCTAAGGGACAATTTCCCAACCTTAATATCGTCACTCGAGGAGGAGCAAAGACATGAGCTGATGCTGATACTCTACCTCAGATCCATAAAGCAACACCTAAGGGAGACATGTATGATCCCCTAAAGAAAAAATTGTTCTTTAAAGATGCCATAAAAGTATTCCAGAATATTCCTAGTCATGAAATGTAAGAGAACCCCTCCCCAACTGACTATTTATGCTAAGATGGCACAAGTCCCTGCTTCACCCCCTACAACCAGAAACCCTGTAATCATACCAAGACATCCTGAGCAACCTTAGAACATGGTTGATATTTGGTTTCAATTATTCTCTGACATTCTAGAGAATGACCAACTAGCAAAAAATTTGTGCAATGCATTGTACCTAGTCTTAGGGAATGATGAACCCTCAGAAGTAAGGATAAGGACTAATCTTTCTGAGAAGAGTACTCAGTGAGTGTAGCGAAGAAAAGTGTGAACCAAAAAATAATTTCGACTGGTAACTGTTGGTTTTGGAGCCTGATTATCTTCCTGATTCAGAGGTCCTTGCTTTCAACCGTGTTTATACCCCATGAAGTATTTACACCCCAGAAGTATGTAAACTCTTCCATGCGGGGGAGTGCAGAGGGGGGGTACCCCTTCTGCGAGGTCCGGGGGGGCTATCCCCCCGGCTGGGGGGTTTGGGGGCAAGTGGGCCCCCGAAGGAAAAATTTCCTTCTAAATGTATATTGTAATTTCATTGTAAATCTGGATCGTTCATTATAAGGTCGCAGATCTAACGATAGAGATTATGTTAGGGTTTTTTTCCCTAGAAGGCAACCCTCTTTTATGAGGGAAATGTATTGCAGCTATGTAAGTTGTTGACTATTGTATTCTGAGAGAGGAGACTATGAGAGAAAGAAGAGGAACTTACAATGGGTTTTGCTGTAGGTTGTATCCCTTCATTTTGTTGGATAATAATAAAGANAATAAAGGAAGGACCTGGCAATTTCTCTGGTGGACGTAGCCCACACTGGGTGAACCACATAAATCTGTGTCTCTCTTGTATTGTGTATATTCAATGTTTTATTTCCACATTTTTTTTATTTTATTGCTCTGCGGTCCTGTTTTTCTAACAAACCCAACCAACCAACCCTTTCTACAGTCCTAATACATTCTACTTATACCAAAAATGGGACAAATCCCTTACAAAAACCCTAACCCTAAGTGGACTAGGTTTGTCCTCTTTCCAACTGACTCAATCTTGGTTGGTCCTTGATCCAACCGTTCTCAAAGTCGACGCTTGTCCACTTTCCAACTGCTTCGTAGCAGTTTGTCCACTTTGTAACTACTTTTCCTTGGCACTTCTTTTCCTTTGTTTCTGGAACGCTCCCCATTTTTTGGTGTTGCCTTGATTCTTTAAAAAATTCCTTGGATTTCTCCCAAAATTGTCCTATTCTAACATGCCCCCAACACTGACATTGTGACTCATCCCGATTCACTCGACTCCTACATCTTTCACTGCCTATTCCAGTGCTTCATATATCTATGTTTCTTTCTTGCATAGACCCTGAGCCTGGTTTCTCTTTTTCGCCATGGCTTCTACCATATGCATGGTGACTAGAGGTTTCAATATTTCTCGCCCCTCCAAGCCTATCTGTTCCATGTTTTATTTGGCTATGTTGATCTCCACAACCAACTACTCAGCCTTTTCCTGCAGAGGCTCCAACTGAGCCTACCTTGCAATGTTCTCTGCATGCACTGCCTTTTCTTCTGACTGTATACTCTTCATTTCTGTATTTGTCTTAATATTTTTAGGCAGTGACATCAGCTTTTGTCTCTATTTCAATTCTGCCATTACTACATGGACCTTATCCTCCTTTCCTTGAAATTCCTGCAAACTTCCATATTCTTGTAATTGTGTCCATTGTTGGGAACTTTTCTCCAAAAAATATATCATCGTTTGTATAGCCTATGATATATTCTCTGTAGATGTTTTTGTGTCTTGATATCGCTGCACTCTTACTTCTAGAGGAGTGGTGGGTACTGTGCACTCCTCTAGCTCCTTGATTTTGTTCTTATACTGCTCAAGAGCCTGAGCTATTTTCTGCATCTTTTCCTCTGATGATACTTCCTCTGATCCTTCTCTATCCGGGATGGTTTGGAACACTACGCCAATGTGTTTCTCCATCTCTTCTATATTTTACTGCAATAACTTCTTCTCCTTCCCTTCCTGTCTAATTACTTCCTTCAATGTTATGTTCTCCTCCTGTGCTGTCTATAAATTTGTCGCATTCGACCTTGCCTTGGACTGGATTTCTTGTGTGAAACTGATCTGCAATTTGTACAACGCCTTTGTTGGGATCTTGGGAAACACCAAGTCGAATGTATCTATCTCCTTTATAGGATTCTGTATCACCTCCTCATTAATGTACAACATATCAGGTGTTATAATGAAATTTGCGCTCCCCTGTGCTGTGATCTGCATTGTTTCCCCTGCTGGAATTCCTTCCATAGTCTTGGCTGATGTGTCTTTTTGTTGTTTCTCTACCCTAATCTTTAACTTATCTAGCACAATTTTTACCTCCTACACCTACTCAATAATCAAATCCATATGCTTCTCGACATTCTCCCAAGCCTCTAATATCCAATCTTCGATGATTATGGCCACTAATTCGACATCATCTGATGTTAATGATGTTTGAGGTGGTGTCCTATGTGCCTTCTCCTTCTTCCTTGAGCCGCTTGATTTCTCCCCTATTCTCTTATTTTGGGAATATGCTGGCTCAAATGTCTCTGGAATTTTTGTATCCACCCCCATCTCATGTCCAACTTCTTCTTCCATAGGTATATCCCGTGTCTTTGTCCTCACTTATGTTGTGCGCACATGTTCTCTTGTAACTCCTAGTGTCTTTCTTATGCGTGGTGGATCCTATGTGGAACCAACTTGTGGTTTCTTCTGCATCCTTTGTTTCGTTTGAGGTGGGTTTCTTCCCCCCACTTGGCCTTTTGTTGTCTTCTTATTTTTGCTGGCACCATTTCTGCCTGTCTACTGTGCATGGACTGTTCTATCTTGCATCTAAGTCTGTACTTTTGGCACTGTCCTTGGAATTACTGGCACCTTCCATGCATGAGGCCACTCTCAAATGTTCATTTGGATATCATGCACCATCGCATAGTATCTCAGTTGTAACCATTCCTTTTTTGGATCCCCCTTCGCCTACAACCACATACTGTGGCGCATGGTCTGAAAATTGACAATCTGTCCAAACTCTTGGACAATCTTAGGTGAAATCCTCCACATGTTGGCTAAGTGATTCTGGATCTATGAAAGGTATAGGGAAAATACATCACTTTTCACCTTCTTCTTCTTCAGGTCTGTTGTTCTCCTTAAGGAAGTGTATCGGGCTACACCACACTTTCCTAATCTTTGAAGAAATATGCTATACACTGATTCTTGCCAACTGACAAGTGAAATGAGGATGAGTATCCATGAGTAGTGGAACTCTAAGCCCCAGTCTTATGCATCCTTACAGTCTTCCATGAAAGAATTGAGAAAATAAGGGGACCAAATCATCGAGCTCACCTTCGAGTACTGTGCTACAGTCGCTACCACCCATGTTGGTACTTCTTCCTTTCTACATTTGTGCATCAACTTACACCCTAAAAACCTTGTAGAGAATCGTGTCACTGGATCATTTATGTCGTTGATATTGATCCCCCTATTCCCTCTATATTTTCCATATTTATCCTTAATTTCATTATAAATGTCCTTTGCCTTAGTCTTGTCCTCCAAATATTGTTATGGCTTATCCCCATCTGTGGCTAGCCCAATAATTGATTTTAAATTGATTTTATTAAGTCCACATTGATAGGTACTTGCCTATCCATCCATAAAACACCTACATGCACCCTTGCTAGGAGTTGTTTCACACATCCATTGATGTATTTACCATGCCCAAAGTGTGGTATATCTACTAAGTTCATGATCCATGTGTTATAGATCCCTAGGATCCATTGCGCAGGCTCCAACAATAGTGCACCTGATGGGCCCTCTCCTCTAGATTCCATGTAGTTGTGTTGTGCCAAAGCCAAGAATTTGGCAGTATCTGCTATGTCGTGGTCTAAGTAATTTATCCCATTCACGCCTCCTATCATTTCATCATCCACTTTTACTCCATTCGAGAACTTTGGAATTACAATTGTCAACTCTGCATGTGCGTGCGGTATGCCTTGGGCACTGCTTTCATCCTCAACTTTATTTCTCCTTGGCGAGGATGACGCCCCGAGCTCAGGTGTGCCCTCTTGCTCTGTTTCTCATTCTTCTTTCGAGTATAGGCGCTGCTTCTATGAACCCATGGCATGTTCATCGTCTCGTGGCCCTTTTCCTCTCAACGTGTCAGACTCTTTTCTTTCCGCATCTTCCTCAGGTTCTCTGAGCTCCTACGATGTGTTTTCTTCCTCCTCCACCTACGTGCTATGTGGCTCATACTTTGGTGTATGGATTTCATCCACATCAACTACAATTAGAATGGCCTGTGTCTCTATGTGTGCCACCCAAGTGTTGTTTCTCTTGTTTCAACATACCCTACTCGATGCTCCAACTCACGGTGGCGACATCTTGCTAGAATCCAAAATACTATGCTACAAATCTTAACGTGTTGTCAAGAATTCTCACTCTCTTTCCCTTAGGTTTCTCTCTTCATTCTTCTCCTTAGATACAAACACAAATGACTACATTTCCCCCCTTTTTCTGACTTTATAGTGGGACGACATATTGACAGTTGTTCCACACTAACAGTTTTCACTTCTTCACTTTTTCCTGCGTGCTACACTTTTGTACCTGTCAACTACTTTTCAGTGTGCAGTTTCTTCAACACAGGTTTTTATACGATGCACTATTAATGCTAACAATTCTATTACATCAAAACCTTCTAGTATTCTCCTATATTTTTTTCTTTTCATTACATTTCTTCTTTTTATGGGTTTTTGTCTTTTTATTCTAACATCTACTATATACAATATATACAATCATACCTCCTTTTTTATGTTTTTACCTCATGCTTTTAGTTTAATTGTCTTGATACAACTTCTGTCAACTTCCATTCACCAATCCTCTGAGATTCTTCCCTGCAAGATCTTTCAGTTGCACATCACTCCCATTTGTGATGGCCTCTATATGGTAAGGCCCCAACTAGTGCATCTTGAACTTCCTAGGGTTCTGTAGATACTTGTTGTCATAGAGGAGAACTAGATCTCCTTCCTTAATGTTTTTCTTATTTATGTGCCTATCATGCCAAGATTTTTCCTTCACTTTCTGTACTTCCTGGTGAAATCCTGCTAAAATTATGTCTTCTTCCATCTGCATCAATTGATCCAATCTTTCCTGCGTAACACCTTCTTCTATCATGTTGGTGATCACTGCAATGCATAGACTAGGTACTAAATAATCCAATGGAACCACTGCTTCATGCCCATACACTAGTCTGAATGGTGTCTATCATGTAAGCTTCTTATATGTAGTCATGTAAGACCATAACAACTTTGATACCTTCAAATATACATCATCCATGTTCACACTACAAATATTTGTCAATCCATTTTCTAGAATCTTGTTAAAAGCTTCTATTGTACCATTTTCCTGGGGATGGTAAGGTGTTCTCTTCTGATGATGTATCTCAAATTATTTTTTCATAGCTCTGATTGTACTGTTAATAAAATGAGTTCCCTGATCACTCAACAAAATTCTGGGACATCCGAATATGGTCACCACGTTCTCAAAGAGAAATTGTGTTGCAATCCTTCACTTGGGTTGCTTCTTCCCATCTGGTTAAATATTATGTCACAGTGATGATGTATCTGGCTCTAGACCTCCTTGTTGGTGGGTTAATGGGTCCAATGAGATCCACAACCCATTTATCAAATACATGTAAATTTACTTGGGTCATAAGTGGCATTTCATCCCTTCTAGATGGTTTTCCCACCCTTTGACAAACATCACAAGTCTGACAATATTCCTTTGCGTCCTTATGTACTATAGGCCACCATAATCCTACACACCTTCTGTGTTGCAATTTTTCCTGCATAGTTCCCTCCATCTATACCTTCATGTGCTTCTGCTAACACCATGGAGCATTCATGCTCCATCACACATCTTCTTAGGATTCCATTTGTACCTAACTTGTCTAAATGACCATCAATCAACTGATAATATGCAATGTGCACTACCAACTATTTTTTCTGTGTGACAGTAAATTCCCTGAGAGCCATTCCTGTGATAAAAAATCTAACAATTTCAGCAAAATAATCATCAGCAATCTGAACAAAAAATAAGTTAGCATCAAGGAAATTCTCCTCCAAGTTCTTTGGCTCCTCCCCATTATTAATTCTTGATAGAGGATCTGGTCATGCATTCAACTTCCCTAGTTTTACTATGATTTAAAAATCAAATTCCTGAAACAATAAAAACCATCTAAAGATCCCCCCCTAACATTGGTTTGTTAACTAGGTACTTCAAAGTGGAATGATCTGTAAACATCTTAAAATGTTGACCCAATAAATAATGTTTGAACTTTTGCAGGGAATACACCATACACATACCATTTTGTTCTGTAGTATTATAGTTCTGCTCAGATTCATACAATTTTCTACTAGCAAAAGATATTGGGTGATCAATGTCTCCTTCACCAGGTTGTGCCAAAAATGCTCCAAGTGCAATGGATGAAGCATCCACATGCACATGAAATTATTTTGTCCAATCTGAAAATCTCAGAATTGGTGTTGTCACCATCTTCTCTTTCAGTATGTCCAAGCACTCTTGGCATTCATCATTCCACTGAAACCAGATGTCTTTCTTTAATAACTTCTCCATGGGCGCATTAATCTTTGCATATCCCTTTATGAATTTCCTATAGTACCCCGTGTGGCCCAATGTTTCTCTCAACTCGTGCACTGACTTTAGTGGTGGTAAATTGACAGTAACAAAAAACTTCACAGGGTCTACTATCAAGCCATGTTTGCATACAGTGTGCCCAAGTAGGATGCCAAACAGGGTGATGAATATACATTTCTTAATGTGCAATGAGATATGACATTTCCTACATATTTCTAACATTATCCTCAGAATTTATACATGGTCCTTCAATAAATTGAATACTATCCAATCGTCTAGATAAACCTTTAAAAATTTATGTATAAAGTCCTTGAATGCAGCTACTACTACTCTAGAAAGTATTGTTGGTGCATTCTTTAAACAAAATGGAATTATTGTATACTGATATGACCCCCACTCAGTTGCAAATGTAGTTTTGTACTTGTCCTCCAGAGGATTTCTGATCTGATGGTAACCTGAAAATCCATCTGTGAAAGAGTACACTTCTTGTCCTCCCACATTCTCTAAAAAATCATATGTAAATGGAGTAGGAAAAGGATCATGTAGGCATGCATCATTTAACTTACTCAAATCCACGCATATCCTAATCCCTCCAGTCTTCTTTTCCTGGACCACCATTAGACTAATCCATTCTGATTCTTCCACAGGCTCTATGATTCTTGATTCTAGCATTTTGTCAATTTCTACCTTAACCTTCTACTTATAGATGAGGTTTAATCTGTATGGTCTCTGTCTAACTGGTTTTGCCTCTAGTCTGAGGGGTATCTTCATTTCCCCAAGTTCTCCTACTACCCCTTTCATCTCTGAAAATGTGGCTGGGAATAAGTCACTATACTCATGCAGTAATTCAATTATCTTTTCCATTGTCTCACTATCCCAGTAATCTCCAATGTTGGCTATCTTGGGTTTCTCTTCAGTTCCAATATTGACATTTTTAATATTCATTGGTGCAATAAACTCTTTTGATTGTAATAGGGGTCCTTCCGATCCTCTTTCTCCTTCTCCTTCTAATATTTTTATGTCATGTGGGTTTTCCTATGATTCTTCATCCTCTATGACCTGATAACAATAAACTAATTGTTCAAGTGTTTATTTTATGTAATCTATGTCTACTGTCACTATATATACCCCATACTCTTCAAATACCTTCCCTTTGATCCTCTGTAATTCTATATCCACCCCTAGATTCTCACTTTTGAATACAAAGGTCCTAATAAAGTTCTACCGCGTTGCACCCCAACTTGCAGTTTCTCTGCGCAGTTCCTACACCTTGTACCAATTACTAGGTATTCCTTCTAATGTATGAATAAAGTAATGCATCCATTTCCATAGTGGTACCAATATCTTGTTAGTCACACAATCATCTATGTATTGTCTTGGTTTCCTTCTTCCATCATACTTTTGTAAGAGTCTATCATGTTGACTCCTACCAAATATTATGCGCATCAGTCGCTTACACTAATACCAGTCCTGAATCACCTTCTTATGTGAACCCCACAATCGTGCATGTATATCCCTTAGTGCTATATCCAACACTAATAATATCTGACTATCCAAAACCTCTAATTTGAATTCTGTCAAGAATTTTTCTAAATTGTCCTCTTCAGTAAATGTGGGAATCTGTCTTACTTCTGTTCCAACCCATCTTACTGTGCGTGTAACTTTGGCGCACCTCCTAGTAGAGACTTCATGCAATATTTGATGCCAGTTTTCTAATCCAGTATCGAAATCTGACATGTCAAAATTAATACTCCTCCAACTTAGCACCCCATCTGCAGTTGGATTCACATAGTCTTCATCTCAAGAAATAGTCCTATACAATTGGTTCACATCATCCTCTAGAACACCATCAGGCACAGGTTCTACATATCTCTCACAATATGAGGGATTTAAATGTGCTACTACCCTAAATTCCCCATCTTCAAATATCATCTTTCTAGTTTTTAAATTAATTATGGTCTGATTATCAAAGGCCCAATTAATTCTCGATAGTGTTGGAAATGGTATAGACTCATCCACCATATCCATCACTTCAAAGTATGTTGTGGTGCACACACCATCTAGATCCATTGTTATGTTCTTCAATATACCTATGGAAATCACTCTATGCTAGTTTTATAGCTTCAATTTGATAGGTGAATACCCTAGTGTAGGTTCTTTCATTGCTTCCCAAGTCTTCTTTGGAAAAATGTTGACATATGATCCTAAGTCTAGGATACCATTTCCCATGTTAAAGTCTCCTATATTTTCATGCAATCTAAACTCTCTACTAGTTATTTTCTTTCTATGGACGTGATTAATCTTCTTTGGTTCTGTTCTAACCCCTTCCTCTATGCTACATTTCTCAAGTATACTTTTAAACAAATCCGTGGCATTCTTATCCTTAAGTAATTTAAAGCAAGATTCTAGGAAATTATTTAAGTTACTTACTTTCTCTGTTTTCTTTCCTTTGCAATTATGATCCAAAGAATAAGTCATTTAAAAAATAAGTGTATCATACCTCGACACAATATTCAATGTGGAGGCTTCATTCTCCTTCAGGAACTCGTTCTTTGCTTCCTTGAAAGTTTCCTTCTCCTTCTTTTCATCAAACTACTGTTGTGGCTGAATTTTCTTCTGAATCCATCACTGGGATTCCTTCTTTTGATTATATGCATTTTCTCCTCTCCACTCCTCCTCTAGTCTATACATTGATGTTCCTTACAAGATCCCTTGTTTCTAGAGCAATCCACTGAACATTCTGTTTATTTAGATTCCTGTTTTCCTGGATCTTCATCATTAACTTCGGGCAATCTTTTGTCACGTGATCTATTGCACGACAGTACATACATGTTGCTGCTAGTTGAGGAAAATCTCTGGCATAATGTCCTTGTTGTTGAAAATTATGGCAGATAATAGGCCCTTTGCCTCTGCCCATTCATCCTCTTCCTCTACCTCTAAATCCTCCTATTTTCCCCTGTGGATCCATGTTTTGTTGATGATACTGTGGTGCCTGATTATATTGCGAGGGTTGCTGACACTGTGGCACTGATTGAAATTGTTGCGCATTTACAAACTGTGGTGCATTCTATCTTGCCATGAAATCAGCCTGCATCCTGTATGCATATGAGGTTCTTTCCTTCATGAACTCCAAGGTTCTACAATTTTTGTCTTCATGTCCCACTGACTTACAAAATTTACAGAAAGTACTCTTCAGTTCTTTCTTGTACTTCTGCATCATGGGGAAGTGATAAGGATCATGCCCATGTGTCTTGCATATTTCACACCAAGGACCTCCTATAGGAAATGGATTTGGCATCCCTAGTCCTAGGTACTGCGCAAATGTTAGACACTCATTATTTTGATGTCCCTCTGATCTGCACAGGGTACACCACATTGCTTCTCTTTTCTCCCTACTTTTATTCTGGTTTAATTTCACTGTCAAGCTCTTTGGGTCTTCCTTCAACTCCTTTATAGATGGATTTATCTAATTATACCGATTCTTCTCTAATTGCATCACCACTTGCAATGCCTCTGCCTAGGTTTGAAACTTATACTATCTCGATGGATATTTGAAATGTGGTAACATAGAATTTATAAACAGTTATCTGTGTTGCATGTCAGAAATGGGATACTTCAGTTTACCTTTCAATGTATTGAACTTCTGATCGATATCCCATATGGAATCTCCTGGTTTTTGTCTAAACTCAATTATCTCATTCATAAACCGATCCTCTGATTTTGGCCTCTGAAACTCAATGATCAGTGCCTACTTGATCTCTGATATTGTTCATGGCACACCCCGTGGATTGTTTGCTGCTAGATTCATGTACCAATCTAGCGCATGGTTTCTGAAAGTTATTGCTAGCTACGCCTACTTTTGTTGCCTCACCAGTGACTCTTTTCACTTCCCATATTCGCTCACACATGAATAGGTTATTCTTTGGGTCTTTTGTTCCATCCCCATGGAACTCTAGTAATCGTATCGTTGGATCTACACCTTCCATTATAGAATGCGATGTACCTACTCCATGTGGTACTACTATTTGTGTATTGTTGTTCGGAATTGAACTCCCACTGGTATTTATACTGTTACTTCCACTTGTACCCTCACTTATATTATGATCTCCTATATTCCTCTGACTATCAGTCACTGATTCTCTATACAACTCTTTCTTTGTTGATGTGTTAATTGTACATGGGTTGTAGGTTCTACACTAATTTGGATCTAGACCAAGGTACTTGCTTCCTCATTAGATCCCTCTCCTATAGTATTTCTTTCATATGTGGCATGTAGTATTTCTTCAATGTGCTCCACAACATGGATATCCTCTACCTCTTCCTCACCACTCGCTAAGCCTTCCCTCTCGGCTACTTCTCTTTTCTTCCTATTGAGCTTATACTGGTAGGGTCTGCCACTGCACGTCATTCCTGCCTTCTGCAAAATTTCCTGGATCTCCTCTTGATCCATCATAATGGGATCTTTCTCTTTAATGTGATCTCCTCTATCCATTTCCCCCTCCATCTCAGACCTTCCTCAATATTTCCCCTAACTCCCCCATGCACACAGGGTAATTTAGCTATTTGATTCCATGATTAACATCCCTTTATCATGCAATAATATCTTGATCAAAGTGTACAACGACCTGATGTACCTTCCCGTTGGACCCTTAAGAAAATCATGCTTGGCTACACTATAATACTTCGATGTATCTACTACAAACTCAGTGATATAGCCCACTACAATGTTGTCTATCTAGAAATCTACTGCGCACGTGTAACGACCCTGCTTAAATAAATGTATAGGATTATTAATTATAATTAAATTGATAATCTGATTGTCCTAAGATGTTAGCTAAACAATAA